>MDKI01218848.1:0-15024 GCA_005239505.1 Nicotiana paniculata
TCCTATATTACTTGTCGACCACGTACACTTGCGTGTGCATTGGGAAATCAACCAACAATACGCTCCCACTTCCACTCAGGAATCTCTATCTTCTGAAGTAAACCGCCAGGTCTCTAATGCTCATGCTTTACTTGCTTAAAATTTATACACCGAGCTACATATGCAATTATATCCTTCTTCATTCTCCTCCACCAATAATGCTGCCGCAAGTCCTAATACATCTTGGCGATGGCCTCCTCAAGAATCAAATCACGACGTCCATCTACATTAGGCACACAAACACGACCCTGCATCCTTAAAACACCATCATCTCCAACAGTAACCTGCTTGGCACCACCGTGACGCACTGTGTCTCTAAGGACAAGAAAATGAGGATCATCATGCTGCCGCTCCCTGATGCGCTCAAACAAGGAATACCGAGCAACCGTACAAGATAGAACACGACTGGGCATTGAAACATCTAACCTCACGAATTGATTGGCCAAATCATGAACATATGATGTAAGTGGTCTCTCACCGACTGAAATGTACGCAAGGCTGCGCATAGTCACTGCCTTTCTACTCAAGGCATTTGCCACCACATTGGCCTTTCCAGGATGATACAAGATGGTGATATCATAGTCTTTCAATAGCTCCAACCACCTCCTTTGTCTCAAATTGAGATCCTTTTGCTTGAACAAATACTGCAAGCTCCAATGATCCGTGAAAACCTCACACGACATGCCGCAAAGATAGTGCCTCCAAATCTTCAGCACATGAACAATGGCTGCCAGCTCCAAGTCATGGACAGGGTAATTCTTCTCATGAACCTTCAACTACTGCGACACTATGCAATCACTCTTCCATCTTGCATCAATACTGCATCAAGCCCAACACGACAAACATCACAATATACTGTATAAGATCCTGAACCTATGGACAACCCAACATTGGCACTGTAGTCAAAGCAGTCTTGAGCTTCTGAAAGATCGTCTCACACTCGTCTGACCATCTGAAAGGGGAACCCTTATGGGTCAACCTTGTCAATGAGGTTTCTATATATGAGAACCCCTCCACAAACCGATGGTAATAACCCGCCAAACCTAAGAAACCCCGGATCTCCGTGGCTGAAGTGGGTCTAGGCCGGTTCTAAACCGCCTCAATCTTCTTAGGATCCACCTGAATGCCCTCTTCTGATACGACATGCCCCTAGAAAGCGATTGAATCCAACCAAAACTCGCACTTTGAAAACTTGGCATATAACTCGCTGTCTCTCAGAGTTCGAAGTACAATCTAAAGATGCTGTCTCCTCTCGACTGTGGGAATAGATCAAGATATCATCAATAAACACAATCACAAAGGAATCCAAATAGAGCTTAAACACCCGGTTCATCAAATCTTAAATGCCGCTGGGGTATTTGTCAGCCCAAATGACATCACTAGAAACTTATAATGCCCATATCGAGTCCGAAAATCTATCTTAGGGACATCAGATGCCCTAATCTTTAATTGATGGTAGCCAAACCTCAAATCAATCTTCGAAAACACCCTGGCTCCCTGAAGCTGATCAAATAAGTCATTAATCCTCGGCAATTGATACTTTTTCTTGATGGTGACTTTGTTCAACTGTCGGTAATCTATGCACATCCTCATCGATCCATCATTCTTATTCACGAACAACACATGCGCATCCTAAGGCGAGACACTAGGCCTAATGAAGCCCTTATCAAGCAAAATTTGCAACTGCTCCTTCATTTCTTTCAACTCTAGCAGGGCCATGCGGTATGGTGGAATAGGGATGGGCTGAGTGCCCATAGACAAATCAATACAAAAGTCAATATCTCTATCGAATGACATCCCCGACATATCTGCAGTAAACACCTCCGAAAACTCACGAACAACTGGTACTGAATCCATGGAGGGAACCTCCGTACTAGAATCGCGAACATAAGCCAAATAAGCTAGAAACCCCTTCTCGACCATATGCCGAGCCTTCACATAAGAGATAACCCCGCTGGTAGAATATCCAAGAGTCCCTCTCCACTCTAATAGAGGCAACCCCGACAAGGCTAAGGTCACCGTCCCGGCGTAATAATCCAATATAGCATGATATGGTGACAACAAATACATACCCAATATGACATCAAAATCTACCATACCGAGAAGTAGGAGATCTATGCTAGTCTCAAGAATCCCAATAGTAACCACATAGGAACGATAGACACATCTACAATAATAGAATCTCCCACAGGTGTGGAAACATACACAAGAGCACTCAAAGAATCATGAGGCACCACCATATATGAAGCAAAGTAGGATCACACATAGGAATAAGTAGAGACCGGATCAAATAGAACTGAAGCATCTTTATGGAAAACTGAAACAATACATGTGATAACAACGTCAGATGACTTAGCTTCAGGCCTGGATAGGAAAGCATAACATCGGGGCTGGGCCCCACCACTCTGAACTACATCTCTGAGATGACCTTTTAGCTGGCTGGCCTCCACCTCTAGCAGCCTGACCTCCACCTCTAGCGGCCTAACCCCAACCTCTAATGACCTGACCTCCACCTCTAGTTATTTGACCCTGCCTTTAGCTGGCTGAGAGGGCGGTGGTGCAATCGATGCCGGAATCATGGCACGAGAACTCTGCTGTGGCATTCCGCTCAATAATCTCGGACATGTCCTCCTGATATGCAAAACCACCACACTCAAAACATCCATCCTTGTGTTGTGGCTGCTGAAACTGATACTGAACCGAACGACTCGGATAACCACGGTGATAACTCTGAATAGAAGTGCACTGATAGGATCTGGCAGTGCCATGTAGGTTGGCTGCCTAGAATGAGCCACATAAGGACCACGACTCCATGAAACACTGTGGGATGTCTGAAGTGCCGACTGGAATGGCATGGGAGGATGGCCCCTACCAAAAGTACCTTTGCCTCCAAATGAGGCACCACTGAAACCACCAGAATGGCGAGGCCTCTTATCAGACCCCCTCCCTCTCTCATGTGCAAGAACCATATCGATGTGCTTCGCGACATTAGAAGTCGTCTGAAAGTAAATCTCGCCCCTAGTCTCCTTGGCCATCTGAAGCCTAATAGGGTGAGCGAGTTCATCAATAAACCTCCTCACCCTCTCCCTCTCAGTAGGAATAAACATAAGAGCATGATAGGACAGATCCGCAAAACGGGTCTAGCACTTACTAACAGTCATACTGCTCTACTGGAGACGCGTGAACTGCCGATCGTAATCCTCTCTCAATGTGACAGGGAGGAACTTCTCTAGGAAGAGCTGAGAGAACTGGTCCCACGTAAGATAAGGCAACCCAGCTGGTCTGGTCAATACATAGTCACTCCACCATTCCTTGGCGAAACACATCATTTGAAATACGGAAAAATCGACCCCACTGGTCTCAACTATACCCATGTTCCGCAGTGCCTCATGGCAGCTCTCAAGATAATCCTGTGGGTCCTCTAAACGTGCACCACTGAATTGAACTGGAAAGAGCTTAGTAAACTTGTCCAATATCCATAAAGCCTCAGAAGACATAGCGGGGCAATAATCGGCTGACTACCCCAACTGGCGGGGCTGCTGGAGTCTGATACAGGGGAGCCATCTGCTCCGGAGTGTGAGTAGCGGGAGTCTGTGCTCCTCCCCCAGCCTAAGAGACGGCTTGTGCCATAGGAAATGTACCGGGATTGAAAACACTCTCCATAAGGCCCACCAAATGGACTAGAGCATCCTAAAGCACTAGCATGGCGATGAACCTGTCATGCCCCGAACCTGAGGGCGAGACCGGCACCCGGTGCCTCACCTAACCTTGCGTACCAACTTGCGACTAAGGAAATCTGAACATGTGATATCATACTTTGTCCATAGGAAACATTGTAAGAAAACTGCTAATGCTGACTAAATATTAATATAAAGCTGGGCCTACAAGGCTGTCATAACTACAACAGCTGGCAAACCAACAAAATATACATAAACGGCCTACCAGCCCAACATACTGCACTAACTGACAGGATATGTCTACAAGCCTCTACTGGTGGATATACTGTGATTGGAACAGATCCCCGACCTACTCATAACATATATACATATATACACAAGATGTACATAAATCTCTAGACCCGGCAACTTCGAAAGGCATGGAGCTTACCGATCAAGTTGAACTCGGGCAACACTTAGTAAGGATGTATACCCACCTGTCTGTCTGAACCTGTACACATGAAATGCAACACCCTCAGAAAAGGGACGTCAGTACGAAATCATTTACCGAGTATGTAAGGCGATATACAGAAAGCTGAAACTGAACTGATAATATAATAAGTGAAAGCAACTGGAAATCAAAAATAATATGAAGATATGCTTACCTGCTGATACTAACTCAACTGTCTCAATATAGTAAGTAAAATAGATGTTCGGCCCTATAAGGCTCGGTATATATATGTAACTGCTCTTCCGTAGTAGGCTAACTCATAGGCGCTTAGCCATACTAGGCTTTGTATCTTGACCAACTAGGCTCACTCATAGGCGCTCATCCATAGTAGGCTCGATATATAACTTACCATCTGATCAGAGGTTTCCCAATAGGGGCCTGCCCATCGATTATAGGTCGATGGTAATGAAAATACTATAATACAGTATATATAGACTCTATTCTCTCTTGAATGGAAGAAGAAAATACTCAATTGATTATTCTAGTCCCGATAAAGAGAATATTGTAACTTACGAGACTAGAAAAACATATGTAAATTCCGGGATATGAATTTTTCTTTATGCCTCGTTATCAAACTCGTGTAATTACGATATCATGCAAAATGAAGGAAGGGCTTGGCCTTAACATACCTGAGCTGATTCTCTTAACAATCCCTCTAATACACGTCAATTGTGACAATATGTAACGGTGTAACGAAGTAGGGGAACATCCGTCTGATATTCTTGAGAAAGATTGCACCGTACTCCGTTATAATTGCAAAATCTCACTATCATTTTGAATTCTTGAAGC
Organism: Nicotiana paniculata; assembly: GCA_005239505.1. Classification (NCBI taxonomy): domain Eukaryota; kingdom Viridiplantae; phylum Streptophyta; class Magnoliopsida; order Solanales; family Solanaceae; genus Nicotiana; species Nicotiana paniculata. The sequence continues at coordinate 4,996 of MDKI01218848.1, forward strand.
CTTGCGTTGGTTTGATATATTCAGATTCATATGAACTAATCTAAATAGCGCTATGAGGTTCTTTTTAAGAGTCATAAGACTCTTAAGTTATAGATTTCTTATACATGGGTGTGAGCCCCACTTTCATAATGACTAAGACACCTAAAAGACTCTCTTAATGCCACATTATTCTATGGTTTTAAGAGTCATACTTTGATAAAGCCTTGGCTGCCACGCTTTTTGTAGTTAAAGCTTTATCCAAAATACCATTAATTAACCACTAATCTCATGATTAATTGATAATCTCCCACTATCTAATAATTAACTAACTACCTACATAATTAAGAATTATCTCAAATTACTAATAATACTACTCACTTTAACACATCTTATACACCTTACTATCATGTCCACGTAGTACCTTTTATGGTACTAGTCCATAAATACCGGGTATTTTAGCTCGGGCCGTATTTTATCCCAAAATGTCAAGCTTTGACTAAATTCACTTTCTTCAATTTGCTTACCCTTTCACCTTCATGAATTTACTCATTACTTATTTGAAATAGCATAAAATGCTTATAATCTTAAAATAATCACATTCCCGGACTTACATCGATTAACTTACGACAAAACTTTAACGTACGAAAAATGTGGGACGTAACATCTCATTTCCGAGCTTTCATCAATTTACTTATAGAATACTTTCACGCGCGAAAACATGGGGCGTAACATCATTCCCCCCTTTGGAACATTCATCCTCGAATGTTGACTGGTGTACTTATCATTTTCATAGCCTATGTCTTCCGAATACTTTATTACTCTCCTTTCCATCTAGGCAACTGTTCTATGAAAAAGTCCAGGGCATTCCCCCCTTTAGGCCTCTTTCTCATATCACGACTTATGGTCGGAATCCTTCCAGTCTCGTAAATGTTTCTACCTTCTATCATGCAGCCTGTACGACTCTGACCTTGTAAATGCTCTTATGCGTCTCTTCTTTCCTTTTTTCCTCCGATTTTTAGCCATTACTGAAGTTCTCCGCTCGGTATTTCGTCGAACTTACGAATATTGGTATATCTTATTTCATAGACCCCAATTATCCATCCGTATGACTTTACTACATCTAAGTTGGTCATACTATACCATAACTCTTACCTCGATTTCTCGTTACTGAGGTCTGTTACCAAATTCCAGGTTACTTTCATTGCTTATCCAATATGTATAATTCTATGTCATTTAATGCTTCCACATTACTGTTCATCTTTAGAATGACGACCTAATCTCATCTCAAACCTTATAACTTTTATCCATCCATTGGTGATTCACCCCAATATAGATATACTATCTACCCTTGATAACTTAACCTTTTATGTAACACAGCCGCTACGGTTCACGTTTCATCGGGGAACATCTGAAATAACTAGACTGATCCACCTGGGGCGATACCATGCTTTTATAACCATATCTCACGGCATCCCAATGTGATTCACCTTGCATGGGTATTTTAATCCTGTCCAATTCATGTGATCCCTTTATTTTCTTCGTCAGATCATTACTTAATCGAAGACCCAAACGTCATCCTTTATCTATCACAATTACACCCTCATTCTATTACCAGGGCAGCATTCCATCTCTTCTAAATGCTATTAGTCTTAGACTCCTTTGAGTTTATTCAGGTTATAGTAAGCTTTGAATAACTTAGAGAAACCATCTGCTCTTCTTGTTTTCATGGGCTTAATCCTTAGGACATATCCATTTTCATTACCTTCTCACTTGCCCGTTCTTAACCTTACTCCTGTCTTCTATAACCTTGTTGCTTCACCATACAATAACTTGCGACCTACACATATCTATTTATATTACTTGCAACCTTTAAACTTGATTTCATAATAGATTTCCTTATGTCATTTTGGAACATCAAGCGAGACATCACATCGTCTCTAACTCTTCTTTACTCTCTTAGTCAGGATTTTCGATACCTAGACTATAGGCTGGAAGATGTGTTATTGATGATGCCGCTATTATTCCTAGATACTGAATCCCGACTCTTCTATCCCTCTATCTGAAGTACGGATTATTCACAACCTTCTGCTTTTGAGTATCTCGTACGTTGTCCACCTTTACCTTACTTACCTTAAAAATCTTGCATCACATCTTCAATCTCTTTCATGCCCTCCCTTCCACCTAGGTATAATTCACATCCACGTCTTGAACTTCTATTATAAGACACACACCTCCTTACACAATCTCGTAAGAGCTTCATACTAACTTCTTATGAGACTGGTACTCTTCTAACTGGCTTTATTGTAGAGCAGTTATAGGATATGGTTACTATACTATCTTTCTTGTACCTCTGATATTTAAGAGTGATCCTGCAATGTTCTCAATCACGAGATCTATAATTTTCTTGGTCCAATAATCAGGCTCCTGATTTACTTAGTTGGTGTAACTCTTTAGTTTCCGCTTCCCTCTAATTAACCTTCATGTAGGCTTAAGCTATCTTCCGATCTGCAGCTCATGGTATTAGTTATTCCTTTAGCCTTTCATGGACGCTATGGAATATCCATGATACAATCCTTTAACAATTCAATCCTTTGTCTATGACCTGGACTTAATCCTTTCTTTTAACTTATACCAAAGTCTTCTACATGCGTATGATTGTCAACATATATGTTGCATGTATAGAAATCCAAACTCTTACGTGGTCCCATCACGTAACTAACTCTGGATCATTTATCGAATAATTCCTTTTGTTCCTTCTCAGCTTTCTTTAAACGTAAGATTTACTTTTCCTGGTCTTTCTTCCCCCTTTCGTGTGCATAATTAGCTTATCTTAGTGCCCATACATATTGGAATTCCATAAAACTCATATGATTTTGGAGATCACTTCTGATTTTACTTCCCGTTCATTAACCACGGTAGGTGCCACTTCCTTTTGGAGTGCTTACAACGTTGTTGTGAGACTGTTGTTACACGACCATTTCCTCTTTAGGTCAATGTTCTTATTTCCTCAGCCAGTCTTTCATTGTAGTATTTAGGGAGGATCTTCTGATTCTTGTAAAGCTGCGAGCTTATCATATCGTATACTTGACGGAATTTTTGATGTTCTTCCCCGCCTATAATTATCCGTAGTTACTTACCTCCATGCCCTTGTGCATATAAGGTTGCTTTTGAACTTGATATTTTGACTATCTTCCCAGTGGCACTCACTTTTATTTCCGTAACACTCATATGGTACCTTTAACTACCCCGACTCCTATCTAAATCTTTCTCAAGTGTTACAATGATACCATTGCGAGGTTGAATTCACTATATTGGGTTTTACTACGTTTATCTTGCACGATCTGCTGAATCGTCTGTAACCTCCTGTCTAGCCATAACTAGGCTCTTCCTGAATCAACTACCAATTACTTGTTGTTCATTCTATTATTGCTGGAATGCAATCTGAAATTCTCATGATGACGACTATTATCAAATTACTCCGTTCCTAATTCATGTTTAGTTTATCTTGTTCCCCAGTCCATACTGATTTCTATTATTCTGGGGTTTAACTTTCCCTTCTGCTAATCACGTTAGACTCACGAACTTATTTCTCGAAATGAAGATGTGACTGTATGGCCTATACTCTTTTGTTGTCTTAAGACCCATCACCTCTCGTCTCTTTCTTCATTTGACTATAGATTCTGTAACACTCTACCATTGCCATCCATGTGTCACATCTCAATCATAATTCTTCATTATCCCTCTTCATACTTCCCTACTAATATTTCTATCTATCACTTTATTCTGAAAATTCGAACAAAACATTCTTTTGCTTTTAGCTCCCCTTGCTCCATCCATTGACTCTTCGAATTTCCAAACATTCTTTCTCTACTAAGGACGGGAGCCACACTAAGGCAATATTTACCCCTTCCAGGATTCCATTGCACGTCTTTGTAGTACTCATATCTAGCTGTACTATTTTAGAGTGCACCATCTAGGTCTCTCACAAGGACATCTACTAGCACATTTTCAATATCCTTCGGAGATGTCAATAAACGACAAACAATCCATTCTCCATTTTGGGTTATTCTAACCCCAGCCGGATCTCGATATCCCGTCCTATCTTAAACCATATCTGCTAGCTCCTATAAGGCATAACCAAGATCGGTGTGGCCAATTTGCATACCTCTGTTACCGTCGAAGGTAATTCAAAATTCTTATATCTCTTTTCTGAGTTGTAGATAATGATCATCTTCACTAACTGGGTACCTCGTTCCCTTCTTTACCTTGCTTCTTTTACTTGTTGAAACTTGTATCTTTCTTCTGAGTGAGTCATTGCTTTTCACCAAATTGGTGGATAGATATACTTGCCTTAAGTCTCCTTATCAAGAAGCTTATACACACATGATATACTGAAGACCTTACATTTACTCATCATAAGCATGATGCATAAAATCGAGTTTCCTCTGACTCAATTCTTCCACAGCTATATCTCTTACCAATCATCTTCTGTATGTAGACATCATCGTATTATGAATAATATAGAAGTTCAGAGTTTGAATTCTTAAAAGTGAGCTCTACCACACGATCTAAAGTAAGAAGAAACAGTGTCAATCTTAAATGCCCTGTAGCCTCCTGCTTATAAGTGTGGTGCACAACACACCCATAAATAATACTCTACTATACACGACTTGTAGACTCCCTAGGACGGAACTGCTCTGATACAACTTTTGTCACACCCCGAACCTGGGGGGCAAGATCGGCACCCGGTGATTCACCTAACCTTGTGTACCAACTTGTGACTAAGGAACTCTGAACATGTGATGTCATACTTCGGCCATGGGCCACATTGCAAGAAAACTACGAATGTTGACTAAATATCAACATAAAGCTAGGCCGACAAGGCCGTCATAACTATTACAGCTGGCAAACCAACAAAATATACATAAAAGGCCTACCAGCCCAACATACTCCACTAACTGACATGATATGTCTACAAACCTCTACTGGTGGATATACTGTGATCGGAACAGCTCCCCGACCTACTCATAACATATATACATATATACACAAGATTTACATAAAGCTCTAGACCCGACAACTCCAAAAGGCATGGAGCTTACTGATCAAGCTGAACTCGGGCAACACTTAATGAGGAGGTCTACCCGTCTGTTTGTCTGAACCTGCACGCATGAAATGCAACGCCCCTAGAAAAGGGATGTCAGTACGAAATAATGTACAGAGTATGTAAGACGATATACTGAAAGATAAAACTGAACTGATAATATAATACGTAAAGCAACTGGAAATCAAAGATAATCTGAAGATATGCTTACCCGCTGATACTGACTCAACTGTCTCAATATAGTAAGTAAAATAGATGTCCGGCCCTATAAGGCTCGATATATATATGTAACTGCTCTGCTGTAGTAGGCTCGCTTATAAGCGCTTGGCCATACTAGGCTCTGTATCTCGACCATCTAGGCTCGCTCATAGGCGCTCGACCACAGTAGGTTCGGTATATAACTTACCATCTGATCAGAGGTTGCCCAATAGGGGCCCGCCCATCGATTATAGCTCGATGGTAATGAATATACTGTAATATTGTATATATAGACTCTCTTCTCTCTTGACTGAAAGAAGGAAATACTCAATTGATTATTCTAGTCCCGATACAGAGAATATTGTAACTTGCGAGACTAGCAAAATATACGTAAGTTCCGGAATATGAATTTTTCTTATGAATCATTATCAAACTCGTGTAATTACGAGATCATGAAAAATTAAAGAAGGGCTTGGCCTTAACATACCTGCGTCGATTCTCTTGACAATCCCTCTAACACACGTCAATTACGACAACACGTAATTGTGGATCAAAGTAGGGGAAAATTCGTATGATATTCTTGAGAAATATTGCACCTTAATCCGTTATTATTGCAAAATCTTACTATCATTTTGAATTGTTGAAGCCTTGCGTTTCTTTGATATACACAGATGCATATGAAATGATCCAAATAACGTTATGAGGTTCTTTTTAAGATTCATAAGACTCTTAAGTTATAGATGTCTTATACATGGGTGTGCTCCCCACTTCCATAATGACTAAGCCACCAAAGAGACTCCCTTAATGCCACCTTATTCTATGGTTTTAAGAGTCATACTTTGATAAAGCCTTGGCTGCCACATTTTTTGTAGTTAAAGCTTTATCCAAAATACCATTAATTAACCACTAATCTCATGATTAATTGATAATCTCCCACTATCCAATAATTAACCAATTACCCATATAATTAAGAATCATCTCAAATTACTTATAATACTACTCACTTTTAGCAGACCTTATACATCTTGCTATCATGGCCATGTGGTACCTTGTATGGTACTAGTCCATAAATACTGGGTATTGTAGCTCGTGCCGTATTTTATCCCAAAATATCAAACTTTGATGAAATTCACTTTTTTCAATTTGCTTACCCTCTCACCATCACGAATTTACTCGTTACTTGTTTGAAATAGCATCTAATATAGAAAATCAGAAACAAATCAGAAGACGATTCGCAGTCTGACATCCACGCCATCTGATGCTGTTGTTTTATCTAGAAGACTATAGACAATATCTATTTGTATATATACATATTTTATGATAGGGTTTCGTGTTAATTGATATTGCGATTCACTATAAATTTATATTTTTGTATGCCAAATCTTTTTGAGAAATATTTATTTAACACGTAAGAGATTTAAAAGTAAAATTGTGTAAGATTTTTATCTCTTATTCAAATTGTAAAGAGTTTTGATGAATCATTTCCTCTAGAATTTCCTTCTTAATAATGAAAAGCGGCCTCACCAAATTTGACAATTGCATGCAAGATTGAATATCCGACAATTCCTTCTAGTTAGCTTATTGAATTTTATTTGACAAGTGATCATACTTATGTGTATATTATTATAACTATTATATTAATTAATTAACGGCTGATTAGTTTAGATGGACTGACGACCTACTGTTGCGTAGGGGATTTTGTCTTTTATTAAGTGAATTATTAGTCATAAATCTAGCTACCTATATCTAGCTTCAGTAATATTCTCTAAAGCATCCACTAATTTATTCTTCATTTAATTATAGAATATAGATGGTAAGGCCCCATTTTGACAAAATCGGTTTATGATCCCCAATATTTGGTTGATTGCAGCAAAAATATGATATTCTCCAGTTGTAAAACAATTGGTACCATTCACACAACCTAAGCTAAATACTCTTTTTAATTTGATATAAGCTTCATTTGTCAAACTGGGAAATGATTAAGCGTAAGCTAATATAGAATTATTAGATACTCCGCGGATATAAATTAAAATAATGTGAGGCCAGTTGTTCATGACGAGATTACCAAAACAGCAAAAGCATTAATGGGATATAGCAATTATATAGATATATAGAGATAAACAATCTGATTGAGGTCAAGATTAAAAATGGATCTAAATTCAGGTAGAATCGTATTTGTTTGCCACTAATTAGTTTTAGTTAATATTTATCTTGAAAAAGTAGTTAACTTTTGGACCAATCTATTGAAGTTATTAGCCCCCTTTAACTAATCTTCTAGAGATGAAAGTTGTTAGATGGAAGAGGCAACGTTCTTCTTGTCACAAAATTAAAAAAAACAAAAGATGAAACTCATTATTACAATTATGAATATTTGAAAAGGTTTTTTTAGAAATATTAATAGATGTGACAGTTGTACTTGATGGATATAGAGTAGTACTAAGTTAGTTGCATAATTAGTTAGCTAAGAACTATATTAGAAGATAGATAAGTTAGCTAGTTAATGAGTTGTATAAATAGGCACGTACATATACATTGTAATTAAGATTGAAGAAATACAATTGAGATTTTCTCTCTCCTCTCTATAATTGATTCAATTTCTCACTCTCTAACCCAGCTCTATTTCTCATGTTAACATGGTATCAGAGCCACCGATTGGTGAAATTTTGAGCTGAAGAATGAGCAATTAAAAATAACCGGTGAGCAGAGAATGATTTTCGGAGCATAGCAAACCCTAATTTCTGCCTTTGTTGTGCTGTCCAAAGCTTCTTCTTTCTTCACAAGTTTTTTTTTGTGTTTTATCCCTTTTTTGACCTAAAAGTTAGTTTAATTTCTGGAATTCTAAGCTCCTTGTAGCTACAATTGCAAATTTCTTCAAACATTTAAGGTAATTTTTCACAATGTCGACTGAAGCTGAAGATTCAACACCTATAGCCGGAGATCCGGTCGAACGATTCACTGTAACGACCCGGCCGGTTGTTCTAAGATTTTAGCCCCGTTTTCCCCGTTTCTACTTCATTATATGTGGTTCAACTTCATTACATTGTGTTAGCTTGGTTGGCTCGGGTTCGGAGCAATTTTTGGAGAGAAAAGAGACACTTAGTCTCTTATCTTGATTCAATAGTTGGAAAAGTCAACTAGAAGTTGACTTATTGGTAAATAAACTCGGAATGTGAATTTTATGGTTCAGATAGCTTTGTTAGGTGATTTGGTACTTACGAGTGTGTTTGGAATGTGGTTTGGATGTCCGGTATAGAATTAGGCTTGAATTGGCGAAAGTTAGTTTTTGGAGATTTTTGATCGGTAGTGGAAATTAGGAAATCGGGCTCGGCATGGAATTCCGGAAGTTGGAGCAGGTTTGTAATGTCATTTTAGATATGTGTGCAAAATTTCAGGTCAATCGGACGTGTTTTGGATATTTTCGGCATCTTTGGCAAAATTTAGAAGTTTCAAAGTTCATAGGCTTGAATTTGATGTAATTTTTGAATTTTTTTGTTGTTTTTGGTGTTTCGAAGGCTCGAATAAGTTTGAAAAATGTTATGGGATATGTTGGTAGGTTTTGTTGAGGTCCCGGGGGCCTCGGGTGTATTACGGATGCTCAAACGGGCACTTTCGGTCTTTCAGAGATTGCTGATTTTTTGGTGTTTTGGCAGCAGTGATTTCTTCACTGCGATCGCGTGGATTCATCCGCGATCGCGTAGAGTAAAATATTGGGGTAGGAAATTTGTTCTATGCGATCGCGTAATAAGGATTGCGATCGCATAGGTTGGGCAGGTGAAGCAGTGCGATCGCATAAGGTATTCTGAGGCATACGTGGGATGGATTTTGAGCTATGCGAATGCGTGTGTTGAGATGCGAACGCGTAGGGTTGTCTGGTCTGTGCATCGCGATCGCGTGGCTGGAGTCGTGATCACAGTGAAGGAAATACTTGAGCTGGGCAGAATGTTTTAAATAGCCCTTTCTTCGAATTTTTGTCTATTTTCCTCCATTGATGAGTGAGTTTGGAGCTCTTTGATAGGGTTTGAAGAGGAAATCGAAGGGTATAACTTGGAGGTAAGATTTTTGGCTCCATAAATCAATTATATGTTGTTCTCTAAGTAATTAAACCGGAAAATTATTGGATTTAAATCCAAAATTAGGGAGGTTAGGTGCATGAAATTTGGAAATTTCTTTTGGTGATTTGAGTGGGAAATTGTGGTCCGATTTTGATGTTCTTGGTATGTACGGACTCGTGGGAGGATAACGATTCTGTGATGTAATTTTTATCGGATTCTGAGATGTGGGCTGGGGCTCGGGTTTGGCCAAATTTCGAGAATTGTGTTAAAAATTATATATTTCGATTGGGTTTTGTTCTATTGGCGTATATTGATCATGTTAATCTGATTTTGGTTAGATTCAGATCATTTGAGAGCCAATTTGACGGGCAAGCGCATCGCGGAGTAGCTTTTGGGCTGTTTTGATGTAAGTAACGATTGTAACTCTAAACATGAGGGTACGTGATGCGAGACTGAATTGCATTGTTTAACATGTGATATACCTCATATTTTATGTGCATTAATGATAAAAATACACTTGTTATGTGCTTAATGGAGTTTATTTCATGTGTAGGTGAAGTGGAGATGGAAATGGAGCTAAAAGGATGCAAATACGTCGAAAAATATGCGAAAGGAGACACTCGGGCGATAGCCGGCGACAGAGCCAAACAACCTAACCCTACCTGGCGTTAGCCAGGCGTTAGGGCTGAAACGCCA
>ML315040.1:6429-19501 GCA_005239505.1 Nicotiana paniculata
GAACACCAAAAAGAACCAGGTTCTTCTAGAGAGACAGTACTCGAAAAATTGAATACCACACAAATTAACTTATCTTCTTGTGTGGTATTGACTTCTAAAACATCATTTATGTATCAAAGTAATAATTGGAGTAATAGCGTTCTGACGGATCATATCTGAGTCGGGACAAGGACAATGACTAGCAATTCTTTTTTTAAGTCAGGCACAAAGAAAAGAGCATGTAAAGGAATACTACCAGATATTACTATCACTCATATTATTTCTGGTTCTGGAGTTCTTCAGTTGGCACTGAACTTACCATATGTTTATAAAGTTCCATTTTGAAATATACGTTTTCTGGACAATATTGCTCCTTAAATTAGCTTTAGTTGGAAACATAACACTCCACCAAATAGACATGTTGCTAGTGATGTCAATTGTCACATCACTAAAATACCATGATAAGGAAACCTCTGTCTACAATTGATGATATGCCATATGATATTTTCTGTGAATATTGAATATGAGATTAGCAACTTTATTTCCATTTTGTCAATCATCTTTGTGATAGATTTTGTGAAACTTTTCATATTCTCAATAGGTATAAGTTTAACTCTTTGTTCTTTTCAATTTGTTCATTCCTTTTACAAACTAAGCTTGATTACAAGCAAGGGCGGATCCAACCTCGTTTGAACCCATAAATTTTAGCGTAAACTTGGATTTATCTGCGTAAATCAACTGAATTTGTAAAAAATATTGAACTATGAGTCATAACTTAAACAAGCAGAGGCGGATCTAGGATTTCCAGTACATGGGTGCACTAATAAAATAAAGAGAAAAAAATGTATCTAGTGGGATTGATCCCTATACCTCTTGGACAATAACTCAACATTCAACCAAGTGCACAATTTAATCTTTTTGGAGAATTGGTGCCAACGGTCAATATTATACCAACTTTAAAAAATATGTATATAAAATATCTAATTTTATGGAGAGACCATGAGTTCACATGCCTCATAATTAAACCTATAAATCTGCCCCTGTAAACAAGGTGATGTATTCAGTTGTTGAAATCTGAGTCATGAACTCATAAAATTAAAATCTTGGATTCGACGTTCGAAATACAGAAATAATCCCTTGTTTTACATGTGGGACTACTAATGCATGAAGGAAACATCCCAACGACAGAACTTCGTCATGCTTAGCGCCTCGAACTGTTTTGTTTTCTAATTTAATGCGTGGCAAGAACCACATTTGTATTTATCTTGTATTTCCAAATTCCAACTCACCTTGACATACATAAAATCCATTTGAACTTGCCAACATTACTGTCGTTACAACTAATCCAATGACATTTGGTTCGTTGAAGAGATGGTCCTAAGGCAACTAATTCCTACAATTAATATTGAGTATTGTACTTTGTCAAAAAGATATATACTAGTACTAGTAGTAAAAAAGAAGATAACGACTTGGCTCTCAGCTATTGAGATCATTTCTTAGACAAAACACACGTGGTTTGTACCATGTTTTGACATCTGAAGTGGTCCTAAAGCAGTTTGAGATTATCTCCTAATCATGACACAATTACGCACACAAATTGTGGGGGAATAAGAGGGCCCACGGCATATTTGGTTTTGAAGTCCCCACAAAATGTTCTTTAATTGTATTAATTAATTAAATTGAGTGAAAAATTCTAAGTAGAAGCTAAAAGTTTAGATAAAGCAACCGCTAAAATTCATATACAACAAAGGTAGCTTCAAAGAGAAAAGAACACAATAAAAGATCAGTAAGCCACCAACTTGATCTCATACAGTCACATGCTAACAGTGTACAGTACTATACCAATTTTTTTTACAAATTCAATATCACAATAACAAATAGCAGTAGTGGGAAAAAAAGGGAAAAAATAAAATAAAATAAAATTTAACATACTTCTATATGATAATAAGTATATTTTTTGTGACATAATAAGGTTCACTATGTTGAATGCAACTTAGGGGATTAGAAAATCTATACACATAACAATTAATCCACACCATAATAGCTACTAGTACTAATGAAGCTTCTACTCATCTCTCTGCTTTTCCTTTGCTTATTTTGCCCTTTTCCTGTCAAGAATTTCAGTAACTCCAGAGGCAATCAAGATCCTGTTGAACCACAGATGATGTAATTTCAGTGTTCATATCAGTGCTTAGACCTGTTTCTTGTGATACACTCACCATCTCTTTCTCCTTTTTCAAACTCTGCTGCATGTTTTGCCCATAATTCTCAAGCAAATTCCTAAGACTTAGAGGATCTTGTACAGGAAATGAACCTGGCTGAGGAAAAGGGACTGTTTGGTTCCAGGAAAATGTATTTGGAAGAGAATTTCTAGGGAAAATGTCCATAGGATTCGAGAGAGCAGGGAAATTAGGACAAGTGTCGAAATAATTGATCATGTTTTCTTCCCTCTTTTGAGCAGTAAGGAAATTGGAGAAGCAGTGCACGTGACTGGGTGATGAATCTGTCAATGGTGGCAAAAGGGAGTTTCCCATTTCATCTCCAGTAGAGTTTGATTGCATAAGCCCTGAAATATGAATTTTCTTCCCACCAGTTGTCTTTTGAAATACTCTACATATGACCCAGTCATTCTGCAATAGTCACACAACAGAAACAAAGAAATTATTTAAGAATCTTTGAAATGAAAGGACAGAAAGCCTTACTATTCAGATTCAGACATCTTAATCTAAAAAAAAATACAGATAAAGACGGACCTTTGCTGTCTTGGGAAGGTTGTGAAGTGATAATCTTCCTTCTAATCTGTACTCATGAGTAACCCAATTTGTCTTCTCACCTCTTGGAGCTCTCCCTTTGTAAAAAACCAGAGTTTTCTTCATACCAACAAGAGACTTTCCTCTGAAAATCTCCTTGTCTTTACCTGTGGCTTTCCAATAACCAGCAGCAGTTGCTCTGTTTGTCCTGAGACCAGTTGGGTACTTCTTGTCTCTTACACAAAAAAAGTACCATTCTTTTTCCCCAATTTTTGCTTTCCCTACATTTACCAACAAACAGAAAACATAATCAGTAACACATAAAACGTTACAAAACAATTAAGACAAGTAAAAAAAGAAGAAGGAGAAATCAACTTACATGGCAGCTCCCAAGGTTCAACTTTGTTCATGTCAACTTCTCCAATAGCAATTGCAGTGAAATCAATATCCACAACTTTCTTAGACAAATAATGAGTAATTAACTCTTCATCAGTTGGATGAAAGCGAAATCCAGGAGGAAGCTCCATCTGCTGCTGCTGATCGTCCTCCTTAACAACTCCAGAAAAATTCTCCATTATCAAAACTTAAACCCTACACACCCCTTTTTAAAAAAAAATAAAAATAAAACAGTTGTAAAAACAACGATAAAGAGTAGTATATCAAGACTAATGAAATAAAAAGAAGGCAGTGACTAAATTGGTGTTTCAGAAAAGTTTTAAGGGAAAGTGGGAAAGAAATGAGAAAAGTGAAGAAAACAATCCATTTAAGTGACCTGAAAGATTGAAAAAGAGCAGAGGGAGGAAGAGAACAAGGCCATAAATACTGGTTTTTGAGGGAGAGACAGAAACGTGAGCTCTAAGGAACTTTTGTAAGGGGGGGGGGGAGGTTGTTTTTGGCTTTCTCTTACTTAAAAACACTTTTTTTCTCTGCCTTCTCATATAAACCTCTACACCCCTCTTCCCTTTTTATATTTGACTAAATACATTTCATCCCCTTAAACTATGCATATAATTCTGTCAAATTTCTTTTGTCGTATTACTTATTTTTAACTAAAGTCATGTTTTTCTTTCGATCATATAATTTTATTTATATTTGGAATTTCTGTTGTGTAATAGTTGTTGTTGATGAAGCTTTCAATTTGTTGCTTTCATGCTTGTTTCAACTCTATATCCAACATGACTTATTATTATTATTTTTTTAATAAAAAGTAATTAAGGTTGCTTTCAATATGTATCCATCTCCAACATTCTTCTCATTGAATTCTTCAATGATTTTCCTAAATTAACCTCCTCTATACAAAATAATTTGACTTTAGAGCGTGTGAAAACGGGTTGTCTTAATGAAACAAACTAACAAAAAAGATTAGAGAGAAGGTTTACATCATCTACCTGAAATTAGCTTAAATCCCATTTAACCAAGTGTCAATTACCATTTTTAACCCTATATTTATTTCAACAGAATCTCCATGCTGTTAGTTTTCAGATTAGACACGTTCACCTCACCTTATAAAGCTGAAAATTAGTCCAAAAAGTCTAAGGTTCTTAAAGGCTTTTCATACTTTCAATTGACAATGATACGAGACTTCAATTAAAAAAAAAAAAAGACTGTTTTTACTTTTAAACATTTACGTATGTTTTAGTTAATAACATACTCAATTCAAAGTTTCTTTTAACAAGATTCTGGTATGTATGAAAAGAGACTTTACGAGGGTTTTTTCTCATGAACAGAAATTTCCAGTTCTGCAACTAAGTAGCTCATTAGATATATATTAGTTAAATGAAGCAATAAATAACTAGCTAGGGGCCCATGAGAAGATACAAACATATATATAAAGCCGAAAGGTATTATTAAGAAGACCATTTGTGGTTGGGATATGGGTCTACGAAATTCAGTTACTAAAAGATATTATATAGTTTTGGACTCATCTTCTACGTAACTGTCTTTTATAAACTTACAAAAAGCTTACTATTGCAGGCCATCCTGTCTTTAATCTTTGCTATGGTGGCCAGCGTGGGGCTTCTTTTCAATAGTTCCAACTCTAGTCTTCTTGAACGTGCCTTACTCTTTGCATGATATTTTTGGTACTCCACTGCAATATATTCACTTATTTAAAAATATTTTTACTTTTTGCTTCTCGAGAATCAATTTGACTTATCATCGAACCTAAGTTGGATTAGATCTTAAAAATTAAAATTTTGATATCCAAATAGTATGCCAAAAGAACAAATGTTCAATTCTTCTCATGCCAATATGCATGATGAAAAAATACATTTTAAAATATTAGCCGAAGTTCACATAGTTTCAATTTTGAGAATAAATCACGAGTTTATAAAGTCATTCTTTTATTTCTTAAATTTTACATCGTACTAAAACTATGCCATGTTCATTAAAAAGGGAGGGAATAGTTGTAAGAAACTTTGGGAAGTATGTTCTTGAAGGGACCTTATTGGAAGCATATATACTACTTATTACTTTTTAAAAAAAGGTATTTTCCCAGTATTTGCTAGGTCCATCATTGATGAGAATGGAAAGAAAAGATTTTCTCGAAACCCAAAAGGGAAATATCAACGTTTAGAACATAGACGAAACAACCTCTGTTATTTGGAGCTTAGTGCATCGAGTTGCCTTATTATATATGAGTAATAATATAAATATTTCTAGCCTCTTTCTTATATCAGGGTTATCGTCATTGTCTTTATGTGTATTAGCTGTAACAAACACTGTGTGTGTATGTAGGGCGAGAGAATACTTTTATATTTGGGAGGTCCTATGTACACATCCAATCACTAGCTTAATTTAAATCAACTTTTTGCAAAATTGAAAAAATGTGAGACCGTTGAAGATTTTAATACCAAATGGGAAAGAAAGAGGAAAAAAAAAATCCTTCCATATTGAATTAGAATTGTATTGTCGTTTCCCATCCTTTATATGCATGAATTTAATTTAGACAATGCATGAAACATTTGTTACATCAAACTAAATTAAGATATTTTTAATTTGCTTTGTAAATGAATATGATAGTGTGAACACTTAATAATTCATCGTCATGTATCCTTAATATGGTAGAATTTGCACCTAGACAAAGAAGTTTAGTGTGAAATCGTCAATATGATTAAAAAGATGCATTTACTACATGTAATAAATACACAAACCGTAATGATAGGTCCCTTGCTAACAATTAAATTTTATGGAAATTTCTCATATCAATCCAAGAACCATGTAACAACGGATTTATATTTGGTTCAATCAAAATTGCAACACTACTAATATATTTAAGTGCTTAATTAGCAAATCCAAAGGAGAGGAGAAAGCACCTTTATTAAGTGTAGAAACTTACAATACAAGAGTAACGTGGGTAAATACTTATCCGTACTCGATGTTTATATTAAATTAAAAATCTTAGTAGATATAAATTAAAGTGAAACACATATTAATATATATGTCTTGTGTTTGATGAACATCGGTCGGTGCGATTACGTTCTCGAAATACTTGAATTTTTTACTTTTAAAGCCTAACCTTACAATGATATATTGCTGTTAAACTGGTGCACAAAAAATAGATAACTACAAAATTCTGTTGTAATAAGCAGCTTCAAAAAAGAAAAAAAAAGATCATTTAAATGTTTTGCTATCAATGTGCAGTCATATGTATCCTATTTCTGAATGACTATAAACATGGCAGAAGTCCTAATTAAGATGTAAACATCCTTTTTATAGCGAAGAATAGAAATATCGTTCTAACTTAACACACATGAGATTGCAATAATTTGCTTTCAAGAGTTGCAATTGGACTACCAGCTTATCTCTTATCTCTTACTTTTACTAGAAAATCCTACTCTCTCCGTCTCAAATTATCTGTCGTGTTTCCTTTTAAAACTAAAATATATTGAATAAGATAGGTTTTTGATGGTTTTACCCTTATTTATATCTTAATATATAACCTCTCTTCATTTAATATTTTCTCATAATTGAGATAGTTGTAATTTCAAAAAGACTTAATACTAAGGGTAAAATAGAAAATAAATAATTAATTTAATTTTGAACTCATAAAATGATAAATAATTTGAGACAAGTATTTTTTAAAATGATAAATAATTTGAACCAAATAAAAACCAAAAAAGGACAGTGGCCTTTCATTTTCTTGGAAGATAGCAACAATATAACTTTCTTATTCAGGAAAGAAACCCAATTATAAGAGGGCCACCTGTCCAAGATTGCGTTTCTTAAGAAAATAAAATAAAATAAAATATATAAATCTTCTCAACATTGAACCGTTCAGATTGGCTTAAATAGTCAACATTCTTTTCAGCCACCAAAATTTGCCCAATGAAGAAAAATAGTTAGTGCCGCCATATATATAGCCAATAATCAAAATATACACTTTTCTACTCTCAATTGATCCAAGCAATAAGATTTAACTAAACTCTGGTTTAGTTAATTAACTCTAGGGTTGACCACTAAACTCTGGATTAGACTTACCCCTGTTTCTTTTGTTCCAACACTTAACCATGAAATGAGACAGCTTTACTTGGCATAAGAAGATTGGTTCTTATTGGAAATTAGGGAATAAAATTAGGCATAGGTCAGGTCTTTGAATTCTTTGGCATTTGCTTTTTAGGACTTCCTAAATCTTTAAAATATGCTACTTATAATGATTGACTGCTTTATGCATTGCCTAACTATCAATTTATATAAGAGAGTGATGAGTATTTGTTTTCTAGAAAATGCTATTATTATATTTTTAGGTCCAAAGTATACTGCAATTATCTGCAAATCGCTTATGCAGTATAAAAGTAGGTTTTATTATACTACGTGGCTTAATAACATTACTTCTTTCTATCTGTGGATGCAAAATTGCCATGTTTTCATGCTCACAACTGTCACAGCTTTTTTTAGTGTTTGACCAAAAATTAAATCTAATCTCAAGTTTTTTGAATTGCTTGATGTTGTTAGTATAGTTTGGCTTCTTCTTTTTTTCTCCGAGAAATAATGTTCCAAATTCAAGATTTCAAGCTTATGAATTTGGATCCTTTTAAATTATTGAGTTATAAATTTAAGATTAGCACAATATTCAATTATTTATTAAGACAAATACAGAGTTTGAATCAAAGCTACTAGCCATTTCAGTTGAATCCGTTGTCGACACTCTAGCTCCGCCGCTAAGCCTAGTTATATAATTTGTCTAAGTGATTATGGATTCGATTCTTATCAACATGCAATGCATAACAGTTTTATCGTCAGAATTTATCTTCTTCTTATATCAGTAGTAGCATGCCATGGTCTATTCTAGACCAATTTCGACCTTCTTTTTTTTATGGATGGAGAAGATATATATATATATATACCCGATTTTGTGAAAAATTAATATATCTGTTAGTACTACTACATGATGTGTGCGAACAATAATCAACATTTTTCTAACAACTTATAATAAAAATAATGATGATAATGGTGGTGGTGATGAAAATAAATAATACTATAATCCATTATCATCAACAACAACAATATAGTTTTGGCACCCTCGAGTTAAATAAGTTGTATTCAAGTCAAAATAAGGCTTGGAGGATAGCCTCAGAAGGAATTAGGAATATACCCGATTCGCCAGAAATAGTAGCTCTTGCTGATCTCATGAATAAGTATCTCCTGTAGTCCTAATATGAAGCATATATATCTACAAGTCTCTTATTAATAAACCAGTATTAATTATATCATGCACTTGAGGAAAATCATCAAGCTCTCGTAATATATTGCAAAAAGGAGAGAATTATTACAAGAGGAAAATGATTTTTATTTTTTAATTTCAAATTACTAATGCGCTTGCATTCCTAAAATTTCAAACTGACTCAATTAGTTAACTAGTCATAATTTATTGAAGGGAATTTCTTTATTGAAGCGACATTTTGTATCTATTGGCAACTAATACCAGAAAATGATTTCTTCATTCAAATAATTTTCTGAAAAATGACTTATGTTATACTACCAAACATATATATATGTGCAACTTAATTTATCCGCGCTTAATACTCATATCTAACTATTTAGATTTAGCGATCGAGAAGGCTTGTCCTCTTAATCTGCGCCAGAATTCCCTACGAAAGACTGATTTTATATTCAGGGTTCGTACACGAAATCTGTGAAAGAATATTTACTACTCCACTACAACATTTTTGGTGAAAATGTGAACTTTTTTCTCTATATTTCTCCATTGGTTTTGCGGAATAAATTAAAGGAACATATCCAAAGCTTGAAGAGACAAATAGAAATGGTGGCGACTTGTATTTTTAATTTGAGTGAGTTTCATGTGTTGGCACTCTTTAATGCGCGCTTCCGATTTTCTCTTTATTCACAATTTGAATGTTTGGTTCAAGCTAATCAAACAATGATGTAACAAGCATATTTGAAAACTCCCAAGACCCTATCCAATCACCGCACAACTTGGATGCTTTCGCGTTAGTTTACATTTTTAAAACCCTCCTTACGCTTATATGGTTGAAAATGGAGTATCTCAGAAATTAGTTTAGTAAGAGTAACAACTAGAAAGGCCTGAAAGGATAAGTTCACTGAAGAACATGAAAGGGATAGTGATCGAGTATATTTGTGTCTCTCTCTATATATGATAGTGAACAATTCCATCTGAGCATCCTTCAAATAGATGGCCACCATCTTATCGGCCTTGGTTTGTATTTCTTTGGTTTCAGTTCGGGCTTTCTCAACTTCGGCCTTGACCTTCGTGACACCAGACTCGAGCTCGGCTATCCTGCCCGCCTTAACCGAATTGCTCTCTTGCACTACTAAAAATCTTGAAAAAAATGACCTCAAAAAGCGACCAAAGTTGGTCGTTAAACAGTGCAAAAGCGACCAAAAGGCATCCAAAATGGCTTGGTCGCTTTTTCGTTGACCCCTTTAATTTAGGGACCAAAGTTGGTCGCTAATTAACGACCAACTTTGGTCTCTAAGGTAAAAAGACTAAATATTCCGGTATAAAAAAAAGCGACCAACTTTGGTTGCTATAGTATTTTAATAATATAAATTTAGCGACCAAAGGTGGTCTCTATTTTTAAATTACGTTATTTCTTTATTTATTATTATACAAAATATAGCGACCACCTTTGGTCTGTAAAAAAAATATAATATTTTAAAATCTGATAAATAGCGACCAAAGTTGGTCGCTATTTTCTAATTTTTTTAAATAAAAAGCGACCATAATTGGTCGTAATTTCAACAATTTAATTTTTTTAATTAAATAAGCGACCAACTTTGGTCGCCAATTTTCAGAAAAAATATTTTTTTAATAAAATAGCGACCAAAGTTGGTCGCTATTCTGGAAATCTGGGTTAGTTAGCGACCAACTTTGGTCGCTATTGCCCAGGAAAAAAAATTATAGAATAGCGACCAAAGTTGGTCGCTTTTCTGGGTATTATTTTGGCAGAAACTGCCTATTTTGGCAGCTACACCACCTGCCAGCATACCAAATCCTATTACAACAACAACAACAACAACAACAATACGAACTACAATAACACAACAACAATACGAACTACAACAACACAACAACAACATTAAAACCAATATTAAAACCAACAAAGTATAAAGTTCAATAGAATTAACACATTAAACTTACAAAACTAAGTTAACACTTATTACAAGCCCATTGGAAAACGGACCAAAGTTATATTGTCTTCTTCAAAGTATATAAAAGTACTCAAAGACTTTTCATTCAACAACATTATCATCATCGTCTGATGAATCTTCATTATCAAGACGGTAATGAGAAGGGTCATTTTGTGGAGGACGAGAATAACGATCAGGGGGAGAACGGGAGGAACTAGCACGGGGAGGACGGAAGGAACACTCACGTTCAAGTTGAGCCTCTGGCGATGACTCGCAAGACCTGGGACTCGGAAAAGCTCCAGAAGCTAGGAGAGCTTTGGGCTGAGCTTGCATGCTATGGTACTGAGCTTGCATGCCAACGTACTGAGCATCCCTAAGCTTTTCTCTTTCCTTGGCAGCTTCTAGCTCGGATGTGAGCTTTGTCACATTCTCCCGCATAGCAGAGAGGCTCTCCCCACGAAGTTGCTCACCTTGCGAGGAAGTCCATATTCGTTGCATTCCACAGTGATAGTGATGGAACTTCTTAGTAGGAAACCCGTATACCTTCCCCCATTTTGCACTGCCAGCAGCCTCCATCCATATTCTTTCAGCATCATCGTCCGAAAGTTGGATTGCCTCGCCCGACTCATTAGGTGGCTAACTGTGTATGTCCTCCACGTCAGCTGTGAAGCGATCCTATAAGAAAATTTACATTGAATTAGTATTTCAAAATTTATATAAGTGTAAATCAAAATACTTAATGAAAAGTGAAAACTTACATGTAAAGTCGAGGCTCGTCCCTCGACCCACCTTTCTTGATCCGTCTCTTTCTTCTTCTTAACATATGAGTCTCCTTGAATAACTCATCTTGCTTCATTGGACGCCCCAACTTCTTTTCCTGAAACTCATAAATTTTAGTTAATAAACAGAATAAATATACTTCGAAAATTAAAATAAATTAATCAATTACGTATCAATATTCTTTGTATTGTCCCTTGGCTGATCGCACCTCAGTGTGCAAGGACCCTCCCTTCTCGGATGCGCGACCTTAATTTCCTTTTTCTCTCTTTTGTAAGAAGGTTGCGGTAAGCCATTGACTTTGAAAATCCTCCCATAAATGTTGAAGCAACCAGCCAGGCTTCTTGTTGAACTGTCTAGCTTTGGAGAAACTATGCGACAACCGTTTTCGAGCTTTGAGATTAAAATTTGCAGCCACTTCCGCGCTATAGCGGTGTTCCCATATACACTTGCTCTGTATTTTAAAAGTTAAATATTATATGGAAATATCATAAATATAAATAATTATACTGCTTAAAAGAATATTTATACCTTAAATTCATTGAAATTTGCTCCTTCAGCGTGAATGGGAATTCACTCCAACTCGTATAGGGGTCATCATAAAGCTTTCTGGTGGCTTTGGTGATTATCCTCGTAGTAATATTACTCTGGATGAACCTGCAATTTAACAAAATTGGAGAACACATTAATATCTTAGTACAAACTGTACAAAATAATAAACGTAAAAATAACAAATTACACTTACCTATCACCCTCAGGGACTATGATGATCCTGCCATACTAATCATGATGCACCTCCTCGTCATCATCAGCATCATTGTCCGAAACTTGTACATTAGAGGCATGTGTGGAAGGTGTAGGGGGGTCAGAGCTACTATCTCGCAGGCGAAGGCCTGAAATAGATGGAGTCCCTGATGAAGATGGTTGTGATCCCTGTGACTGCGACATAGCTGGATCGACAACAAGTGGCTGTGACCCCCGTGGCTGTGACATGGATGGATGTGATCCATGTGGTCGTGAGGCAGTTGGACTGTATGACGGACGTACAGTCCTATGGCCCTGTGATGAAAGACCCGGTGTCTGCACAAAGACATAGGGTTGGTGATGTTGTGGCACCTCATAATAGCCATCGGGTGGAGGATAAGACATAGGCGCAGGCATCGGCATCTCTGAAGAGGGTGGAAAAGATGGAGGATTATCTTCTACCCTCCTCTTTCCCTTACTAGCCTTTTGTCGACCCCGAGAACCAGTAGGGTCATCGTTACCTCGACCATTGCCTGTCATCTATTGGGCCTATTCCTAGCACATCTCACCTTACTCTCAAAATAATAAGAGCAAAATGTGAAGTTTCCTTTGCAAGATAAGCTTCGCATATAGATCCTTCAATCCTATTCCTATTCTTAACAAATTATTTGCATTTTCCAATTGTCCGACATACTTTCAGGTTAGCCAAGAACATTCACATAAAATAGAAAATTCCATGAAACTTATACTATTACCTCTCAAAGGGATACATCCATCAGTATTGAACAGGCCCTCCAAGTCGTGCCTCGTGTTCAAGGTGGATTGGAAGGTGTTCCATCACATAAAAAAAACACATGGAAATATCTTTTCCATATTAGTAGATGTTACACGAATGTTCTGATCCATCTGGAGTAGGTTTTCTTCTCTTAATATGGAAGAAAAAAAGTCTTTGAAAAACAAACTAATCTCGATGATGGATTTCCAGATTCTTTCAGGCAAACCACAAAATGCAATAGGCACTAAGGTCTCATGAAAACATGACAGTCATGACTTTTCAAATGGCTCAACTTCCCTACCTCCATATCAACTTTTTTTCGAAGATTCGACGCATAACCCTCAGGCATATTCAATTTCGTTACCCAATCACAAATTTGCCGTCTTTCTTCCAAAGTGAATGTGTAACTTGATTTGGGCTTGAATATCTTACCATT
>ML315042.1:0-26824 GCA_005239505.1 Nicotiana paniculata
CTTAATATTTATAGCAAAATAGTATAGAATTTCGGTGTGGTCAAAAAATAGTTGTTCACACTGGGGACCTCGGGTGGATTTCGGATGGTTAATAGAGTGAAAATTGGACTTGGAAGAAAGCTGGAGATTGCTGGTGTCAAGTTATAGTTTCCTTCTATGCGATCTCATGGGTAGGTACGCGATCACAAAGTATTGTTTGGGGCAGCTGGGGATTTTACTATATGCGTTCGCGAGCTGGAGTATGTGATCGCATCGGTTGACCAGGCAGAGCATCGGGAACGCGTGGACGTAGATGCATTCGCGAAGAGGAAAAGAGGCAAGAGATGGGTAACGTGCGTTACTCTATGCGAACGCGTGAGTGGTTGTGTGATCACGTAAGTCTGAGGGCCAGTGCATCGCGTTCGAGTGGAGGTTTCCGCATTCGTGTAAGGTTAATTCGTGGGGAAGCATAGTTATGCTTCGTGATTGCGAAGCATGTTCCGCGATCACGATGAAGGACATCTGGGTAGAACTTAAGTATTTCAAAAATGAGGGTTTGAGTTCATATCACAAATTTGATTTTGGGAGCTCAGTTGGAGGAGATTCTTGGAGAGATTTTCAAGGAAGTGATTGGGGTAACTGATTCTAACTTAGTTTGGTTAAATTCCATGATTATATCCTTGATTTCATCATTTAGTTAGTGATTTGGGTTGGAAAATTGGGGGAAAATGGAGAAAACTTCTTAGGCCGAATTTTGGGGATTTGAGTGAGATTTTGGTATAGTTGGACTCGTGGTTGAGTGGGTGTTCGAATTTTGTAACTTTCATCAGATTTCGAGACGTGAGCCCGGGGGTTGACTTTTGAGTTGACTTTTTGACTTTTGATTAAGAACTTAGCATTTTCATATGGAATTAATTCCTTTAGCTCGTGTTGATTGTATCGAATTGTTTGTGGCTAGATTCGAGGCATTTGGGGACTGATTTGCGAGGCAAGGGCTTACTAGAGTAGAGACTTGCACGGTTTGAGGTAAGTAACACTTCTAAACTTGGTTATGAGGGTATGAAACCCCAAATTATGTGTTATGTGATTGGTGTTGAGGTGACGTACATGCTAGGTGACGGGAGTGTGGGTGTGCATCGTAGGAATTGTGACTTGGTCAATTTCATGGAACTGTATAGTTGAATAATCTTGTTGTTATCCGTATATTCTCCATGTGTTAGAGAAATTGAGCTGCAAGTCATGTTAGAAATCATGCTTAGGCTGTATGTTGGTACTGGTGAGACCCACATAGGTCGCATTACATGTTGAATTAATTGCTTATTTGAAATCACGCACTTAGTCACAACTATTATTTGCATATCATATCTCAATCTTTATTTCTATTTATTTATATAGTATATCATCATCGTTCGAGCTAATTATCATGATTTTTGTGAGCCCGAGAGACTGGAGAGATTGATGACTGAGTGAAGCCGAGGGCCTGATTGTGAGGATATTATGGGATCCGACTGTACGCCGCAACAATTTATTTGATTCATGCCATGATTGGCTTATTATAGCGCTTGGGATGGAATTACCCCTCCGGGGTCTGCACAACCATAGTGAGTGCATGTACCTACTGAGTGTGAGTGCGAGTGCCGAGCGATTGGGAGGATTGAGTGGCTGTGAGGATGGAGTGACCCTGAGGAATGAGTGACTGTGAGGATGTAGTGAATGGGAGGACTGAGTGACTGATACTCCGAGAGTATGCATATGATTTCATTACTGTCTTTATACTTCAGTTGGCATATATAACTGTCATGTAGATACCGAGCTGTACCATATCTTGTTTCAATTGAATTTGACATTATTTACTTGTTTGTGCTTTAACTGTTAAACTTGAAAGCATGCCTACATTTTCGTATTGTAACCCTGTAATTTAATTGTACCTATGAAGCTCGTCACTACTTTCAGCCCAATAGTTAGACTTGTTACTTACTGAGTTAGTTGTACTCACGCTACACCCTGCATTTCATGTGCAAATCCAGGTGTATCCGGTCACGGTGGTTCCTAATTCTCGGAGTTTACTATCGCTCGGAGATATTCGAGGTAGCTGCCCTGGCATCCGCAGATCTTGACTCTCCTCCCCTATCCCTCAGTCTTATTTATTTAGTTTCAGTTTTCCTTAGACAGTATTTCTGACTTGTATTTTTTAGATGCTCATGTACTCAGTGACACCCTGGTTTTGGGAAACTTATGATTTGAGTTGTGACATTTTATTCGGTTTATGAGATCTTTTGCTTATCTAAAACCTGTTTTAGTATATTCTAAATTTGAAAGTGTTGGAAATATCTGAGTTGTTGGCTTGCATAGTATCATGATAGGTGCCATCACGAAAGGTTGGATTTTGGGTTGTGACAAGTTAGTATTAGAGCCTAGGTTACATAGGTCTCACGAGGCATGAGCAGGTTTAGTAGAGTCTTGCGTATCGGTACGTTGACGTCTTTACTTATTTTTGAGAGATTGCCGAACCTTTAGGAAAACTTCACATTCTTGTATTCTTGTCTTGCGAATTTGTTGATTCCAGGAACTAAACTTCTATTGTTATATTCTCTCATATATGGTGAGGACATGTGCTACCGGACCAGGTGGACATCCACTGGTACCACCGGCTAGGACCACGAGAGGCCGGGGTCGCGGTAGCCGATCATTTACAGAGACTTAGTGGTGAGCTGCTTGCCTTGTGATATGCTCAAACTACACCTAAATAAATGGTGTAAGGCGGTCGATGTCAAATATAATAACCCAACTAGGTTGGAGTCGAATCCCACAGGGAATAGGTGTGAAAAAGTTACCTGAGTAGTGTGAAACTCGACTTAAGTCGTAATCCTATTCCGTTAGCTCAAAAGAAAATGTTGTAATTGTGAATTATCAAGAAAACTATTTTTTATGAGATTGTAATTAATTTACTTAAGGAAACCAAGGTTGTATCCCCATCAATGGAATGTAATGCTATCGGTGTTAATATGATATATCTCTAATGAAAGGTTCTTTGATATGCAAATGGTTAAAATGACTACCTAATATTTCCCAATAATTAGGTAGTATTTTCTCTTTATGATTTTTCCAAATATAAAAGAGTTACAGTTAAGAACAATTAATATTTTTTAAATAGAATCCACTTATTCCTAACCAATTCTATTAAACAAGGTTTAAAGCCTTGGGTTTTTTCTATTCCATTCTATCAAACCCTAACCCACTTTTTCAAGTAAAGATAGAGTAAAATGAAATTAATCAATGTTTACAACCATAAAAAATAAATGAAGTGTGAGAACTGAATAGATATCAACCAACCATTATATATATATATATATATATATATATATATATATATATATATATATATATATATATATATATATNCCTTCAAAAGCTTCCAAAATAATGGAGTATTCAATGCTCTAAGTGTAGCCTCTTTTTCAGACAAGATGTCTCACAAAAACCCTAGTTATTCTATTTATAATGGGCTAAAAGTCAGGGTCAAAATATGACCAAAATACCCCTCACATTTGCGATCGCAGAATAGGTCACAGAATCACTTCGGGGCCCGCATAATTGCAACTCCATCGCATAATTGAGTGTCCAGTTGCCTAGTTGTTCATCGCAGATCTGTTATGCGGTCCGCACATTGATTTCGCGATCGCATTTGATGCCGCAAAATTGCTCTCGCAGAAACTCTTTTTGCACTTCTGCGGTCACTATGCGATCCGCACAACCATTATGCGACTGCACAATAGACCGCACAATCCTCTCTCAAAACTTGGGGCAGTTGTTTCATTGTGCGGTTGGTCTACGGCCAGCACATCACTTTTGCGGTCGCAAACCTGCCGCATTTCTGCCCTTCTATGAGTTTTTGTCATCTTTTTCGTGTTCTAGGTTCTTCAAGTCTGGTATGCTTCAAAACACCAAAACTACATAAGAAATAACTTAAAATGCTTTAAAAGACGAGCTAAAGTCTGTGTAATTAGTATCAAAAGTGCCGCAATTCTACGGCACATCACCTTGCTACGATCTGCAGCACCAGAGTCTCCCTCTACCTTGTTTATTATTTTTGTCTATCACTTTCAGACAGTAGTTCTAGAAGCTTTATATATTCTTTAGATTGCTCATGTACTTGTGGTGCCGGGTTTTGGGGACTTTTAGCATATATGTACAATTGTACTTATCATTTCAATCACTAAAGTGGATGTACTTTTTATGTTGGTATTTTGTTAAAAATAGAGTATGTATTGTTGCATGAGATATTACTTATTTTGTTCGTTTAAAAGAAAAACTTTTGTTTTAAATATTAAAAGGGGGTAAACGAATAGTAGTTTCACTTGTGGGCTTACCTAACAACAGCGTTATGTTCCACCACGACCTCGTATGGATTTTGAGCCGTGAGATAGGATCCAAAATTATATATCATTATAATAAAATAGTATATTAGTATAATAAAATGGCATATTAGTAATTAATGTTATTGTAAAATACTTGTCATAAAAATACCAAAAAGGTATATTACTATTTTATGTCATCCGACACCTACTTCTTATATAATGAATATTATTTTCATGGAATTCCATCAAAAAATCATTTAGGAAAATATTTGCAAGGACATAGTTGGAAAAATAAAATAAAACATTAAAAAATGACTTATTTACTATGGTATACTATTATACTATATTGTATATTATAACATTATAATGTTACCATAACCATGACTTTAGCTCTGCATAATAGCACCTAGCTGATTCAACAAATAACAGTCGACGTATACTATTATGGTATATTGTATACCATTGTATCATACTGTTGTGGTATATTGCATAATTTTATGGTATACCATTACAGTATATCGTATACTATAACAATATACTATTGCAGTATAGCTATATACTCCTACAAAATATTGTATACGGTAACAATATATTGTTGGGTAACTATGTACTTCTTCAATTTTCAGCTGAAAAATTCGATCTCAATCACCTCAAATCAGCTCCAAATGCAATTTCACTATAAACTTTCTGAAGGTACTATAAACAATATTTTAGAACACTCACTTTGAATTAAACATCAAATCTTCAAAATAAAATTTTAAATTTAGGAGCTTCAAGCTCAACAATTGTGGTTTTTCATAGACACACAACTATTTTTTAATCTGGGAAGCTTAATATATAACCACAACAACATGGATTCAGAAATACAAATAAATACACTAAAAAGAATATATTATTAACAAATAGATTTTGGAGTGAAACTCATGTAAAACAATATAAAAACTTGTCTTTAAAACTTATATAGAAAATTCTAATAAACATTTTAGGTAAATGCATGGATTGGTACTGGATCTTCATCGTCCACTAAAAATACTAAGCTATGAATATTTTTTTAAAGGGGAAAGGGACGTTTGAGGTGTAAGACTCTGCTTGGTTAGAGAAATTAAAAAGAAAAAGGGGATTAGGTAAGCGGGTAAATAATTTAGGCCGTATAGATAGGAAATGTAAATCCTATGGGCTTGGATATTAAAGGGTAAATAGTTTGAGTTTAATGAGTATGAAGTGGGATTTTTCTACAAAATAAAGACTCACACAATTAATGTCTGTTGTGTGAGGTACATAATAAAGTTTTTCCAACAACTTATATTTGGATTTGGTGAATAGACCATTTCAACTTTACAAGCCTAGTTCTAGAAGTGTGCAAATAATTTGGGCTTAGCTGTTAAGGGCCACAAAACATTGTTCAAGGCCCAAAAAGAGCAGCTCATTTTGTGATAGGGCCTTTATATTATTTTTGGCCTGACGGTCCAAAATAATCACATGCGGTAGTCAAATATATAAAACATATTATACACATAATATGTATATTATATGTATTTATATTTAACATAAAAGATATATACACATTCCGATTATTATTTTTCGAGTGACCCGAAAAATATAATTATTCCTTTTTAAGGAATTTTTCCTATAAATATAAAATAAGGAAAATATTTACCCGCTTTAGCTAGGCTTTTCTATTTATAAAAATCACATGGATTTTTCTTTATGAAATACATACAAATTCGGTCAAATTGTACAATATACATACAACTTTGTATTGTACACAATTCAAGCTTTTTATGATGACCCGATAGGTCATTTTGAATTTTAACCTTTATTTCTGTATTTCAAGACCTCTATTAGATCCGTTTAGTGATTTTTGATTTGCATGCGTAGTCCGTGTCATTTTCAGAAAGTTTTTACGTAAAAAATTGAAGAAACTATGAATCTTAGTCTTAAAAATGATTTGAGTTGACTACGTCAACATTTTGTATAAATGGATCCGGATCGGTATTTTGACGATCCTCTGGGTCAGCATTGTGATTTTGAACTTATATGTATGCCCAAAATTGAATTCGAAAGTCCCTAACTTGTATTGACGTGATTTGTTGAAAACTAGTAATTTGAAGGTTTAAGGAATTTTGGAAGTTTGACTGTAGGTTGAATTTAGTGCTACCTGGTTCAAATTTCTTTTCTAGAACTTGGTATAGGTTCATTTTACTATTTAAGACTTGCTGCAAAATTTGGTGCAAAACGGAGTTGATTTGATAAGATTTAGATGCCCGGTTGTGAATTTGGAAGTTCTTGAATTTCTTGAAAATTTCATACATTTTAATGTCCGATTCGTAGTTCTAGGTGTTATTTTGGTGTTTTGATCGCGAGAGTGAGTTTGTATAATATTTTTACAATTATGTGATGTTTGGTTTAGAGTACGAGGGGCTCGGGAGAGTTTCGAATATGCTAAGGATTATTTTTAGACTTAAGGAATCTGCTGGTTTTGCTATTGCTGGTGTCTGAGGATTTGTGCTTCGCGATCGCGAAGGGAAAACTTGGGGCTGTGGTGGATTCCTTCATCACGATGCGATGGAATGGTTTCCAATGCGAAGCATTGGACAGTTTACCCTTCCGTGAATACGGTCAACCTCTCGTGAATGCATAGGGTTATGGGGTCTGGGAAGGGAGCTTGGCAGTTACTCTTTGGGAACGCGATCATTGGACCGTGAACGCGAAGGCAAGGAGGAGTAAGCCTTCGCGAACATGAAGCGTGGCTCGAGAATATGAAGGCCTTTGGCCGCTTCTTCTTCGCGATCACGTCAGGTCCTTCGTGAAAACGAAGAAGACCTAAAGCCAGTGATTAAAAACAGACCCAAAAGACGAGATTTATCCTATTTTTCACCATTTTCAAGTTTGAGCTCGGTCTAGAGGCAATTTTGAAGAGGTTTTTCATCCCAATTTCATAGGTTAGTAGATTTTAACTCATTTACTTACATTTTCATATCACCCATTGATTTTAATCCTTAATCTATGCTTCATAATGGTAGAAATTAGGAATTTAGGTAAAAAATTAGGGATTTTAAAAAATTGAGATTTAGACTTCAAATTGAGGTCGTATTTCGAAAGTAATCATATAACTGGGATCAGGGGTGAATGGGTAATTGGGTTTTGGTTCGAGTATCGGGTTTTGACCAAGTGAGCCCGGGGTTGACTTTATTGACTTTTTCCAAAAAAAATTAAAGATTGAATCTTTTTCACTTGTGGGTAGTTTCTAAGGCTTATTTTGAATTATTTGAACTATATTGTGTTAGATTTGATTGGTTTGAAGGCTAATTCTAAAGGAAAAGCCGCGGTTAAGCATTGATTTGGTTGCGGAGTGAGGTAAGTGTCGTAGTTAATCTTGATTTAAGAGATTAGGACTTGTTGGTCTATTTGGTATGTGTTTTTATGTGTTGGGACAACGCATATGTGATGTTACAAGTACCTATGTGTTGTCATTGGCTTAAAGCATGCCTAGAGGATATTTTGAAGAGGTTTTTCATCCCAACTTCATAGGTTAGTAAATTTTAACTTGTTTCTTTACATTTCCATAAACACCAATTGACTTTAACCTTTAATCTATGCTTTTTCATGATAGAAATTAGGGATTTAGGTAGAAATTGGAGATTTTGAGAAATTTAGATTTAGACCTCAATTGAGATTAGTTCGAAACTAATCACATAACCAGGCTCGGGGGTGAATAGGTAATTAGGTTTTGGTCAGAATCTCGGGTTTGACCAATCAGGCCAGGTGTTGACTTTTGTTGACTTTTTTTTCAAAAACATTAAAGTCTGAATCTTTTTTACTTGTGGGTAGTTTCTAAAGCTTATTTTGAATTATTTGAACTATATTTGGTTAGATTTGATTGGTTTGAAGGCTAATTCTAGATGAAAAGCCGCGTTCAACATTGATTTGGTTGCGGAGTGAGGTAAGTGTCGTGGTTAACCTTGACTTGAGGGATTAGGACTTGTTGGTATATCTGTTATGTGCTTTATGTGAGGGGACACCATATATGTGAGGTGACGAGTACCTATGCATTGTCATTGGGTTAAAGCATACAGTTGGAAATTGTTTCTTTGTATTATATTGTTCTGTTAATTATGATATACATGCTTAGGTTAGATTATTACTTCTTTGATTATTCATTTAGTATTTATTGCTTATTTCAAAGTTGATGAATATTTTTGGAAATTGAAGTTTGATATCATGACACCATATTTGAAGTTAAATTATACTCCGCATTGTTTATTATTCAAAATTATATTATTTTCATTATTACATGGTGAGAAAGAGAGTAAAAGCACGAAGGGTGATGCCGTGCCATTTAATTCATATTATTATTATATGGTGAGGACGAGAGTAAAAGCACGAAGGCTGATGCCGTGCCAATATATTCATATTATTGCATGGTGAGGATGAGAGTTAAAGCATGAAGGGTGATGCCATGCCATTTTCATATCATTGATTTGACCATTTTCGATTTTGGTGATTTACTTGGCTATTTCGTGATTTCATACTTTCCGTATCTATTATATCTCCCCCTTTTCGCATGTTCCCTTCCAGTTAGTACGTTATCATTCTTTGTTATTATTGCTGCTTTATGTATATTTTTACATGCTTATTTACGTAGGTGTATTGTCATAGCCTCGTCACTACCTCTTCGAGGTTAGGCTCGACACTTACGAAGTACAGTGGGTTGGTTGTTTTCACGACCCTAAATTTACTAGTCGTAATGACACCTAACACAACCCGCTAGGTAAGCCAACTAGATTATCCAATTCCAATAATATAAACAAGACAATTAAACGAAAGTAATTTACTGAATTTTATATATTTTCCAAGGACTGGTAGTACAAATCATGAGCTTCTAAGAATAGAATTTACAAAGCTGAAATGAAATAATGTATCGTCTGTTTGAAAAGTACATAAACAGAATTTTATAGATCTAGAGTTACCACGAACAAAGGGCAGCTACAACCGGGACGCAGGTACATCTTCAATTCAGCTCCCATCGAACACACCAACATCAGCAGCCAACATCTGCACTCAAGGTGCAGAAGTGTAGTATGAGTACAACCGACCCCATGTACTCAGTACCTAACAAACCTAACCTTAAGTTGAAAGCAATGACGAGCTAACACTAGGTCGGGTTCAATACCAATATCTCACTAACAGTTCATAACAGCATAATACAAGTACAAAAGAGGTATCTCTGAAGTAAAAATGCTCAGCTCGGTCACAGTTCCAGAAAATGGTCATGCTTTTCAAGTATCTCAATGAAAAATCCCAAATCTCTTACCAAAAATGCCAAAACTACGAGTAAGTTTGAAAACTGTAATTTTTCTAAATATTCTTTCCACAATGAATAAAAATGTTTCATTTCTTTCCAAATAACAAGTATAAAATACCTCTCAAAGGCCACATATCAATGTGTACAATAAGTCATGAATGACACGATATCATATAACATGAGGAAACGAGCATCTCTATGCCTGTATGTCATTTGTGCATGCAATTTCCATGTAATTGTGAGATGAATCATGTACTCACACTCTCAGAGCACTCAATCTCACCGTTTCACATCGTTTCTCACTATGCTCAGTATGCGCATTCACTCAGCGCTGTATAATAATAGATGAGGCGTGCAACCCGATCCACATATATATAGTCGACTGCGCTCACTAGGGGTGTAAAAACTATGGAGGGGTTCCTACAGCCCAAGCGCTATAATCTTCACGGACAACTCACGTGCTATAGTATCATATCAGAATCCACACAGATAACTCACTATAATATAAATGTCATGATCCGCACAGACAACTCACATGCTGCACGGACAACTCACATGCTATGGTATCATTAACCTCACAAACAAGCCCCCGACCTCACTCAATCATCAATCTCTCCAGTCCCACTCATGGGCTCACAATGTCATGAAACTAGCCCGACATCAGAGATATGACCTATCAATAAATAACAACTAAGACTGAGATATGATATGAATGCATGAATATGACCGAGTACGAAATATCAATGAAATTAGTGAAGTGACAGCAAGAAACGACCACTATGGGTCCCAACAGTATCGGCATAAAGTCTAAACATGATATCTAGCATGATTGAAAGCTCATTTACTTTATCACATGGTGAAAACACAAATATCAACTAACTAGGGTCACTATACAGTGCCATGGAAGCAATAGAGTCCCAATTCACACGGTGCACGCCTACGCGCCCGTCACCTAGCATGTGCGTCACCTCAATACCAATCACATAACACGTATTTCGGGGTTTCATACCCTCAACACTAAGTTTAGAAGAGTTATAGCTTGTTTGGCCAAGCTTTATTTTGGGCCAAAAGTGCTTTTTTGGCCAAAAGCACTTTTGGCCAACATTGAGATGTTTGGCCAAGCTTTTGGAAGGAAAAAAAGTGCTTTTGAGGAAAAGCGGAAGCAGTTTTTGAGAAGCAGAAAAAAGTAGCTTCTTTCCAAAAGCACTTTTCTGAGAAGCACTTTTGAGAAAAATACACTTAGAAGCAGTTTTCAAAAGCTTGGCCAAACACTAATTACTACTCAAAAGTGCTTTTCAAATTAATTAGCCAAACACAAACTGCTTCTCACCGAAAACACTTTTTTTAAAAGTACTATTGAGAAAAGCACTTCTCAAAATAAGCTGATTTTAGAAGCTTGGCCAAACAGACTATTATTTACCTCCAACGAGCCAATACCAATGCCTAGCAAGCCAAGCGATGCTCCAAAGATGCCATCACGTGTGTTCCGACCTCCGAACGACTCGAAACTAACCAACAACAATTAAAATACATCAAACAATGCTAAAGGAACCAATCCTGACCGTGAAAGATCAAATCTTGAATCAAAGCCCGAAATCGGCCCAAAAGACTAACCCGGGCCCGCACCTCGGAACCCGACAAAACTCAAAAAATCCAATTTCCCATTCAATTACGAGTCCAACCCTACTAATTTCATTCAATTCCGACTCCAAATCGATGTTAAAAACTCAAAAATCCATATTATGAAACTTTAGGCCAAAACCCCCAATTTCCTCTTTAAAATTCATCAACCAAAAGCTAATAACGAAGATAGATTCATGAAATATAACCAAAATCGAGTAGAGAACACTAAACCCAATTCATATGGTGAAAATTTCTTCAAGAATCGCCTCAATCCGAGCTCCATAGCTCCCAAAATGTAAAAATGGCCGAAACCCTTCGAAATAGAGTACTTTATAATCTGCCCAGGCCTCTTCTTTCGCAAACGCGTCAACACCATCGCATTCGCGATGAACAAAATAATCTCCCACCATAATACACTTCGCGTTTACGGTAAACACCTCGCGAACACGACTCACAACTGGCTGAGACTCTCATGAACGCATCTCCAACTACGTGAACGCGAGGTAGAAGGCCTTCGGCTCCTGCCACAGCTCAACCCTACGCGTCCGCGATCCATCATACGCGAACGTGAAGAAGACTTGCCCCAACACTACACGAACGCAGACCACTACTCGCGAGCGCGATGAAGAAATGCTACTGCCATCCAAATACACTACGCGTTCGCGACACTTGCCACGCGAACGTGATGAAGGATTGGGACACCAGAAAACAGCAGAACATAACAATGCCAAAATGAACAAAAATGATCCAAAATCAATCCGAAACACGCCCGAGCCCCGAGTGACCCCATTCAATCATACCAACAAGTCCTATAACATAACACGGACCTACTCGAGGCCTCAAAACACACATAGAAACGTCAAAACAACGAATCACACCTCAAACCAAAATCTATGAACTTTGAACTTTCAATTTCCGAAACTCACGCCGAAACATATCAAATCATCCCGGAATGAACCCAAATTTGCACATAATTGCCAAATGACATGACAAAGATATTCCAATTCCCATAACCAAAACCCGAATCTGATATCTTCAAAGTTAACTTCTGGTCAAACTTATGAACTTTCCAAACCTAAAAATTTCCAATTTTCGCCAACTTGTGCCGAAACCTTCTAGAAACATCCAAATGCAAATCTGAGCATACGCCCGAGTCCAAAATCACCATACGAAACTGACGGAACCATTAAAACTCTGTTCCGGATTCAATTTCACAAAAAAATCAAACTTGGTCAACTCTTTCCACTTAAAGCTTCAACAATGAAATTCATTCTTCCGAACTGATTCCGAATAACTTGAAAACCAAAACCGATGATTCACATAAGTCATAATACATCATAAGGAGCTAATCATGCCCGTAAACTACCCATCGAAGTACAAATGCTCAAAATGACAGGTCGGGTTGTTCCATTCTCCCCCACTTAAACATACGTTCGTCTTCGAACGTGACAAGAGTTGCTCCCAAAACCACCAAACCGTCGTATAACCTTACCATGCACATACCTGGGGGTGATACCACGTCACCGTATCCTATATAGGTCCAATAACACAACATAACTGAAATTTCTCAATTCAACCTAGCCCATAAGCCTTAGAATCCAAATTTTTCCAACATCTGGAATTTCTTATAATATCTGAATCTCGCAACCTTCACGCTGTATAAGTCTGAATAAGCTGTACCGAACTGAAACCATAACCCAAGCTACAATCATAGGATATACCACATAACCCAAATACCCATAGCAAAACTCCGATCACAGTAACTGCTCAGAAAAATCCAATCCCGGTAATACACCTCATACCTAACAAAACCTCATTCTAAAACCTTCGTACCTTGCCAATAATGATAGAACACGCAGAAACTCATAACCATTCATCAAATCACAAGCCGTGGAGCTTCCTCTCCTTTAACAAGGACTATAGCCAATTTCCTAAGTCGACTTCCGATATTATCCTTCCAAATATACCACAATCAAAACGATAGCACCCATCCTAGATCCGACGACTTCATCTTATCGAATACCAACTACTCTACTGCCACACAACACCTATACTGCCTAGAGCCACGAATCGTGCAATCCATGCACCAATAAGAAACAATCCAAATGTAATCAATAGCGAAAATGACTCAATCAAGAGAACCTCCCGGCAAGCTCAACGGGTACCACTACCACGCAATGCTAAGAACCCATCACACACCGTAGAACCATAACTTGACTCTAACACAAAGGTTCATACCTAAACATAACTCATCTGCAATGCGTGACTCCATCCATACGCTGGTCCATATCAAATACCTCGAGCTACCCTGCTCAAAATCAATAACCACGCGAAATTCGACATCAAGTACCCAAAGTGCATTACCATAACCACGGAGAATCAGACGATACAATGCGACACAAAACCCTAAAGAACATAACCAATACGCCCTCAATCATGCAATACCCAATAACTCATCTCGCTCAAATTTCGCTATAAGACCACCATAGAACTGCACCATGTGTGCCAAAAACCAACGAATCACAACCCCTAGTAGCATAGCGGAGTATCTCACAGGAAATTTCAGAACACGAATAATCTTAGCAACAACCTAATAACACATCCCTCAACAATAACATTATGGAGCCAACTAATCCAACTCGGTGTAGATTACACATCCTAATTGGGACTACCAATGGACCCCCAAATCAACTCCGGACACACAATAATAGATAATAAACCTCCGAAAACCTACAATGACTGAATCATAACACATATTATCATCTAACTAGTTTCGTCCATGACTTCACAGTCCACAACCATGAAAAAATCTGTTCTTGAGAACTCCCAGTCTCCAAATCCATAAAACACACGAATCACCATATCTGATCCCAACTCCACCGCCAGAATGTCTAACACATCTCTCATACACAATCATCCCACGAGGAATACTCCTAAAATTCTTCCGCACCACATAGCAAAATTCCAATATCAGTTGATCAACCAGGAGAGTGCCGCAATACCAGTGAAGTATACATAAATCAAACACATTTCCCCTTCTGAAATGTATACTCTCATCAAGTTGTACCAAATAGTAATATCATTTACCTAGTCATCTGAAACCGTCCATGCTGCCTACGAATTTATGTCCTTCCCTTCCAAACTGACTCGTGACCTTGCATTTGCAAATTTCAATCCCACATAACGTACTGCATCTACCATGCCATCCTATGAAGCGTGCAAGATTCTCATATTCAACTCTGAGTCACAAGAAGAATACACATCCATTTAGTCATAAACCTTCCATTTGATCCTATCCTGGAGAGAATCCAAATACGCACATATTCTTCACGCCGGTAAGAAATATACCCTCGAACCGTGGTAGAAACCATTGAAAACTCTTCGAAGCCCATTCACACATCACCAAGCTATCAAAACCGAATCTATATAACTCAACCCAGCCACGCAGGTCGCCAAAACCCAAGAACATTTCCACGAAACACCTGTAGAGGCTAGCCACGTCATAAGTACCCAAAAGAACCAATCATACCCATCACTGTGCTGGTCCAACCTACTACGAAGTTGTCATATTTCTCCAAGTCATTTCCAAATTGCCTTCAAATTGATACTTCTCCTTTATAGAACACCACGATCCCTAACCAAAATTCAACACACAAGAGACCCTAGTATAAGCCATAACGCTCTAACGCCCATAAGCCGCTGACTTCCCTCTTAAGCGTCCCGAAGCACCACAACCGAGACAACCACTCTAATGAGACCTTATGTGAACCTAAAACTGTTTCCTTCACTTTCCTGCTACCAAAATGCATAATCCCCAATGATATAAAAATTCCACAAGACTTGACACCGTCCAATGTAACTCTCAGTTTCTAGCCATATACAGATCTTGAAAATTCCAAAACGCTGCCTTTACATCTTGAATCCATTCGAACCATTCCCGAGAGGCATCCACTTTTCTCAATCTTAATTAAAATGACCAAACAGACCAGACGACCTGTGCCTCATAAGAAAACCAACATTCAAGGGAGTAACCTACACTCCTAAGCAACCAAGCAAATTCCTACTCCATGCACACTTAGTTCTTTACGACTAACCACCCAATCATTCCATGATCCCCATATACCCATAGAGCATAATACAACCCATATCCAGAAATTCCTTTACTTGAGTCATCCTCAATATCAACCCCTGCAGTCATAACTGATTCCCTGGTATACCTTAAACCGAAACTAATACAACACATAATCGTGCAATCAACTCTTCAATAGCAGACTCCCCACTTGACTCAAAGCCATAGATCAAAACATACAATAACTCACAATGCACATACTCTGTTACTGCCATAATATCGTAGTGAGATTCAACCAAATCCTTCCTGAGCTCCTGTAACGCAAACCATCGAATACTTCATATTATCTGTAAATCTCGCATTCACCCTTGTAATAGTCAAGCCAACTTCCACAAGCGATCCAAACTCAAATTGCAACATATATCATTCACTAGTAAAAGATAACTCTCTACAAAACATCATAAGGACCACACAACCCCAGGACACCTCGTAGGAGATAACCCACCTGCTCTGCCTCAAACTGACATCTCTCTATACCTTTCCACAATCACAACTACTACGCAATCACTTAATCTTCTTTATTCTGAACTCATCAACAAGACATGGGAATCTACTTCACTCCACAACTAAACAACATGAGAGATCCCTCAACACAACCATAACTCGAGACCATACACCATATCAAGACAGAAATCAAACACCCAATAATCCTTGCTACCTCTCAAGTAAACTTTTCTCGTCACATTCGAACAATCTGAACACATCTCGCAGTCACACCATACTCACCACGTAGTCATCCAATCATAAATTCCACTAATAGGGACACCAACAGACATATAATTCCCAAAAGCATGTGCTCACATAATTGAAACCCCCGTGCTCAAGCTACAGTCAACACCCGGGCTCAAGTCCTCCAGACAGCACGCAAAAATCACAGTTCGCACCTCAACCATGGAATCACAAGCCGTTGATGGACATCTGATACCGAGCACTCATGTGCGCATACGAATGCGTGGAAGGAATTCAAAGAGTTACACTTCAAGGCAAGTCAATGGCGCACGATAAGGAAAGAAAGATGGGAAGTATATCCTAAATGTCCTGTAGCCTCTCGAAGATAGGTATGGACGTCATCATATCGATCCGTAAGACTCTACAAGACACTTGCTCATGACTTGTAGAACCTATGAACATAGAGCTCTGATACCAACTTATCACGAGCCCAAATACACTAGTCGTGATGACACCTAACCCTACCCTCTAGGTAAGCTAACTAATAATTATCCAATTCAAATAATATTAACAAGACAATTAAACAAAAGTAATTTACTGAATTTTATATATTTTCCAAGGACTGGTAGTACAAATCATGAGCTTCTAAAAATAGAATTTACAAAGCTGAAATGAAATAATACATCGTCTGTTTGAAAATTACATAAACAGAGTTTTATAGATCTAGAGCTACCACGAACAAGGGGCAGCTACAACCAGGACGCAGGTACATCTTCAATCCAGCTCCCATCGAACACAACAACGTCAACAACCAATATCTGCACGCAAGGTGCAGAAGTGTAGTATGAGTACAACTGACCCCATGTAATCAGTAAGTAACAAAACTAACCTTAGATTGAAGGAAGTGACGAGCTAACACTAGGTCAAGTTCAGTAGCAATATCTCACTAACAGTTCATAACAACATAATACAAGTACAAAAGAGGTATCTCTGAAGTAAAAATGCTCAGCCCGGTCACAATTCCAGAAAATGGTCATGCTTTTCAAGTATCTCAGTGAAAAATCCCAAATATCTTACCAAAAATGCCAAAAGTATGAGTAAGTTTGAAAACTGTAATTTTTCCAAATATTCTTTCCACAATGAATAAAAATGTTTCATTTTCTTTCCAAATAACAAGTATAAAATACCTCTCAAAGGCCACATATCAATGTGTACAATAAGTCATGAATGGCGCGATACCGTATAACATGATGAAAAATGCATCTCTATGCCTGTATGTCATGTGTGCATGCAATTGCCCTGTAATTAGGAGATGAATCATGTACGCACACTCTCAGAGTACCCAATCTAACTGTTTCACATCCTCTCTCACTATGCTCAATGCTCAACATGCTCAATTACTCAGCGCTGAATAATAACTGCTGCGACGTGCAACCCGATCCCCTGGGGGTGTACAAACTCCGGAGGGCCTCCTACAGCCCAAGCACTATAATCTGCACAGACAACTCACACGCTATAGTATCATATCAGAATTTGCACGGACAACTCACGTGCTATAATAAATGTCATGATTCGCAAGGACAACTCATGTGCTGCACGGACAGTTCACGTGCTATGGTATCAATAATCTCACAAATAGGCCCCAACCTCACTCAGTCATCAATATCTCCAGTCTCACTCATGGGCTCACAATGTCATGAAACTAGCCCGATATCATAGATATGACGTATCAATAAATAACAACTAAGACTGAGATGTGATATGAATGCATGAATATTACTGAGTACGAAATATCAATGAAATCAGTGAAATGACAGCAAGAAATGACCACTATGGGTCCCAACAGTATCGACATTAAGTCTAAACATGATATCTAGCATGATTGATAACTCGTTTACTTTATCACATGGTGAAAACACAAATATCAACAAACTAGGGCCACTATACAGTTCCATGGAAGCAACAAAGTCCAAATTCACACGGTGCACGCCCACACGCCCGTCACCTCAATACTAATCACATAACAAGAATTTCAGGGTTTCATACCCTCAACACTAAGTTTAAAAGAGTTACTTACCTCGAACGAGCCAAT
This sequence comes from Nicotiana paniculata, assembly GCA_005239505.1. Taxonomy (NCBI): domain Eukaryota; kingdom Viridiplantae; phylum Streptophyta; class Magnoliopsida; order Solanales; family Solanaceae; genus Nicotiana; species Nicotiana paniculata. Next base: position 18,156 of record ML315042.1, read on the forward strand.
ACCAATGCCGAGCAAGCCAAGTGATGCTCCAAAGATGCCATCCCACACGTTCCGACCTCTGTACGGGTCGAAACTAACCAAAAAAAATTCAAATACATCAAACAATGCTAAAGGAACCAATCCCGATCGTGAAAGATCAAATCTTGAATCAAAGACCGAATCGGCCCAAAACCCCAACCCGGGCCCTCACCTCGAAACCCGAAAAAACTCACAAAATCCGATATCCATTCAATTATGAGTCCAACCATACTAATTTCATTAAATTCTGACTCCAAATAGATGTTCAAAACTCAAAAATTCATATTATGAAACTTTTGGCAAAAGCTCCCAATTTCCTCTTTAAAATTCATCAACCAAAAGCTAAAAAAGTGAAGATAGATTCATGAAATATAACCAAAATCGAGTAGAGAACACTAACCCCAATTCATATGGTGAAAATTTCTTCAAGAATTGCCTCAATCCGAGCTCCATAGCTCCCAAAATGCAAAAATGGCCGAAACCCCTCGAAATAGAGTACTTTATAATCTGCGCAGGCCTCTTCTTTCGCGAACGCGTCAACACCATCGCATTCGCGATGAACAAAATAATCTCCCACCATAATACACTTCGCGTTTGCGGTAAACACCTCGTGAAAATGACTCACAACTGCATCAGACCCTCGCGAACGCGGCTCCAACTACGCGAACGCGATGTAAAAAGCCTTGGGCTCCGGCCACAGCTCAACCCTACGCGTTCGCGATCTATCATATACAAACGCGAATAAGACTTGCCCCAACACTACGCGAACGCGGACCACTACTCGCGAGCGTGAAGAAGAAATGCTACTTCCATCCAAATACACTACACGTTCGCGACACTTGCCACGCGAACGCGATGAAGGACTGGGACACCAGAAAATAGCATAACACAAAAATGCCAAAATGAACAAAAATGATCCGAAATCAATCTGAAACACGCCCGATCCCCTCTGGACCCCGTACAATCATACCAACAATTCCCATAACATAACACGGACCTACTCGAAGCCTCAAAACACAAATAGCAACGTCAAAATGACGAATCACACCTCAAATCAAAATCTATCAACTTTGAACTTTCAATTTTCAAAATTCGCGCCGAAACATCTCAAATAATTTCGGAATGAACCCAAATTTTTCACACATGGCATGAATAAGATATTCCAATTCCCGAAACCATAATTCAAATCCGATATCCTCAAAGTCAAATTTCGGTCAAACTTATGAACTTTCCAAATCTTCAAATTTCCAATTTTCACCAACTTGTGCCGAAACCTTCTAGAAACATCCAAATGCAAATGCGGGCATACGCCCAAGTCCAAAATCACCATTCGTACTGATGAAACCATCAAAACTCCGTTCCGGATTCAATTTCACAAAAAATCAAACTTGGTCAACTTTTTCCACTTAAAGCTTTAACAATGAAATTCATTCTTCCGAACCGATTCTGAATAACCTGAAAACCAAAAATGACGATTCACATAAGTCATAATACATCATACGAAGCTACTTATGCTCGTAAACTACCCAGCGAAGTGCAAATGCTCAAAACGACCGGTCGGGTCGTACGATTGTAATCATATTACATTTCTGAACTTCTTATGCAGATACTGATATTAGTCCCAGCTGTGCGCGAGGTGTGTCAGCTTGGATCATTTCATATGGAGATTCGAGGTAGATCTTGTTGCGTCTGCAGACCTTGAAGTCCCCTTCATTTTTTCGCTTTTACTGTTTATTTCTTTCGAAACAGTTGTATTTATTTTAGACCTTTGTTGGTAGACTTTTAGTTGCTCGTGTACTAGTGACTCCGAATTTCCGAGAGTAGGTATTATCACGTGGTTTGTATCAGTACTGTGTTAGATTTGGCTTTTATTTCTTGTTGAATATCATTATTGTGTTTTTAATTGTTAAAATTGGGTAATTAGTTATTTGACGTCGGCTTGTTTTTTCTGTCTAGCAAGTGGATGTTAGGCGCCATTGCGACTCGGAGGTTGAGATTCCATGTCATGACACTTTCTTTGTCAAGAAATAATGGCGGATAAAAACAACACATTGAGTGACGTTCTAGGTCTCTACTATTGTTATGACAAATTGATGTTAGACTACCATGATCACAAATCCCACCAGAGCCGTGATGGCACCTAACACCTCTTGCTCTTGCTAGTCAAGCCAACATTAGTTATGTGGGAATAAACTTCAACAATAGTAAGAAATAGTCTCAAATAGTGAAATCACGTAAATAAATGAAGTCGAATAATGATACAACTGAAACCACCCAAAATTCGGTGTCATGGAGTGCATGAGCTCTATAGAGTACTAAATACAAAGTCTGAACAAAACATAGTATTGTCTAAAAGAATAAGCAAAAATATCATAAGATAAATGAGAAGACTTCAAGGTCTGCGAATAAGACATCAGTGCTACCTCGAAGTCGCCGAGCAGATTTAGATTACGACACATTAACAACCACCGCTATCAGCAACACCTGGATTTGCACATTAAGTATAGAGTATAGTATGAGTGTAACTGACCTAATATACTTAATAAGTAACAAGCCTAACCTCGGTCTGAAAGCAGCGCCGAGGTTGGCAAGGTCCAATACTCACTTTCAATAGTCTACAACAATAATAGCATCATAATAATGGCAAAAGAAAAATAACTCAAATAATATCAGGTTCAACTTTGACACAATAAGAGGAGAAGTAAGCATGCTTTTTAAGTATATCATTCAAGGCATTAGCTTATTCACAGAAATCACCTAGATGAGGATTTAACAAAGTAAATTGCGACTTCAAGCTCTAAACATCAAATAGAAACATCAAATACGGATTAGCATGAGCAAAATTATAACTCTGCATCTGCATAACAAGCATACATTCCAATATGAACAACAACACATTATAATCATCAAGTATACAAAATATTAGCATATTCATAGTGCCGGTGTTATGAGGTGGTGCTAAAGAGTTTGTTGTTGGTGATGATGGTGTATTGCGACTTCTGAGTCAGATTTGTGTTCCTAATGTGAATGTTTTAGAGAGTTCATTATTTAGATGTCTCATAGTTCACAATTTCCTATTCATCCAGGTGCTACAAAGATGTATCGTGATTTAAAATGACATTATTGGCGCCTGAGGATGAAGAAGGACATTGTTGGATATTTTGCATGGTGGTTGAATTGCCAGCAGGACAAGTACGAGCATCATAGATCGGTCGATTTTCTTGAGAGGCTAGAGATACCGGCGTGGAAGTGGGAGCGTATTACTATGAACTTTGTGTAGGATTACCACAGACTTTGAGGAGGTTTTATGATGTTTGGGTCATTGAGAACAAACTGACCAAGTCTGCGCATTTCATTCTAGTCATAACTTCCTACACTTTAGAGCAGCTGGCTAAGATCTACATCAGAGAGATTGTCCACTTGCATGGTACGCCTGTGTCTATCATCTCATAATGAGGCACTCAGTTTACATCGTACTTTTGGAGAGCCGTTCAGCATGAGTTAGGCATGTTGATTGAGTTGAGCACTACATTTCACCCCCAGATAGATGGGAAGTCCAAACTGATCATTCTAATTTTGGAGGATATGTTGAGGGGCTATGTTATTGATTTCGGAGGCTAGTGGAATCAATTTCTATCATTGGAAGAATATGAATATATAATAGCTATAAATCTAGTATCTTGATGGCTCAGTATGAGGCCTGATATGGGATGTAATGTCATTATCCTATTGGTTGGTTTGATCCTAGTGAGTCTATATTGTTGGGCACAAATTTGGTTCGTGATGCTTTGAGAAAGTGAAATTGATTAAGAAGAGACTTTGTATAGTGAAGTCAAGGAAAAAATGTTATCCTGATAAGAAGGTTCGTGATGTGGTTTTCATGGAGGTTGAGAAGTTTACTCTCCGTACTTCGCCTATGAAGGGCATGATGATATTCGGGAAGAAGGACAAGTTGAGCCCTTGGTATATTGGTCCATTTGAGGTGTTAGAGGGGGTTAGTAAGGTGGCCTACATGCTTGCTTAGCCACCCAGCTTATCCGGAGTTCATCCTGTATTTTATATTTCCATTCTTCAAAAATATTATGAGGATCAGTCACATGTGTTGGATTTTAGTTTAGTGCAGTTTGATGAGAATCTAGATTATGAAGAAACGTTGGTTTCCTTTTTGGATAGGTAGGTTCGGAAGTTGATGTCTAAAGAAAATGCATTAGTGAAGGTTCAGTGGAGAGGTCAACTGGCCAAGGAGGAAATTTGGGAGACCCAGCACGATATGCAGAGCATATCGCTCATATTTTTGACATTCCAGGTATGATTCTAAACTCGTTCGAAGACGAACATTTTCTTAAGAAAGAGAGAATGTAATGATCTAGACAGTCATTTTGCATATTTGAGAACATATTACCTATTTGATATTTCCTATATTCTTGTTTGTTATTTTGTAACTTGCGAGGATGGTTGGTTTAGTTTCGAAAAGGTTTGGGAGTAAATTGGAATACTTAGTTTTCTTGTTGGAAGCTTAAGTTGTAACAGTTTACCAATGTTTGACTTTCGAGGAGATTTCCTCGAATAGTTACTTGAGGGTTCCAGTGGGTTCGTACGGTGATTTTGAACTTAGATGTATTTTTGAATTTGGATTTGTAGTTTCTTAGGATGTTTTGACTTTATTTTCCGAAACTTGAAAATTTGAAAGTTTGGAAAGTTTATAGGTTTGACCAGAAGTTTACTTTGGTAATGTAAAACATGAATTGTTGTTTTGGGACTTGGAATAGGTTTATTTAGTGCTTTGTAACTTGTCTGTGAAGTTTGGTTGGAGTCCGGAGTGTTTAGGCATGATTCGGACTTGTTCGGCGAAGTTGGAAAGTTTGGAACTTAAGAAATTGATTTTGATCGTCGATTCTTGATTTTGATGTTAGTCTTAGTGTTTTGGAAATTTGGATAAGTTTGGATGATTTATTTGGACTTATAGGTATAATTGGATGGGGTTCCGGAGGGCTCAGTTATGTTTCAGATTAATTCCGGCTATGTTAGTGAATTAAAGCATTGATGGTTTTGGCAGGGATACGGTGCATCGCACCTGCAGAGCCGCATGTACAGAATTTTGCTCGTACAAACGGGATGAGACGTGGCACAAGTGGATCGCACATGCGTTGAAGTTTGTAGGAGTGGGGCCTCTTGTGCAAGGGTGTTTGCACAGAAGCGCATCCGTCGATGTGGAATCATGTAGCATAAGCGAGGGCCCGACTGGTTTAGTGAATCTCGCACCTGCGATGGTTTTCCACAAATGCGACGTCCCAAAAGCGACCTAGTGGTCTGCAAATGTGGAATCACTAATAGGAGAATATATTTTGAGGGTTTGTCTTATTTTCACTATTTTGAGTTTTGGAGCTCGGCTAGAGGCAATATTTGGGAAGATTTTCATTATCACTTGGAGGGTAAATGATTTCTACTTGATTTTGATAATATATCTTATTTTCCAATGTATTATTACACATATGTTATGGAATTTGGAAGATAAATTTGGGGGATTTTGTTCTAGATTTTGAAAAGTGATAATTGAGATTTGAACCCCGATTTGGATAAAACTTGTATATTTGGACTCGTATTTTGAACGTGTCATTGATATTTATGAGTTTTGTCGAGTTTTAGGAAGCAGGCCCAGGTTGAGACTTTTGTTGGCTTTGTGTAATTGATTAAATATTGAGCCTTTATGCTCCGTAATTATTTCCTTTAACATTATTTGACACCGTAGTGTGTTATTTGACTAGATTTGACCCGTTTGAAGGCTGATTTAAGATGCAAAGGAGTCTTGGAGTATTGATTCTCGCTCGTTCGAGGTAAGTATCTTGCCTAATCTTGAGGGTATTTCCCCATTTGGTATAATATTTGCTACATGTTGGGTGGTGACGCATATGTGAGGTGGAGAGCACATATACGTGCACCATTGTTATTCATGATTTGGATAGACTTTAGGCTATTACGTGACTTGTTTTAACTATCATGACTCTTTGATACCATATTTTCTCCGCTTGTATGAGTACGCGAGCTATTATTCATGCTAGAAATCATATCTAGGTTATTGCTTATCTGTCTGAGACATGATAGGGTAATTTTTGCTATGTTTAGCTATTTTCCGTAGATATGGTCATATTTTTCGGTCATGATATTATATTCGCATGTTATATCTCTTTCTTTGTACACTGTTTATATGTCATCTCATATGTTATTAGTGTCCTTATGTGTGTGACACAGGTTTGAGCTGAGTTGTGGCATATTGGTACATTCCATGTTGTATTCTGATGATGGTACTGTGAGATATAGGCACATTGAGACTCGAGGAAATTGATGATTGGTTTTGGGCCATAGATCCATATTGAGCGGATTGATGAATGATCATGGGACATAGATTCGTGTTGATATATATAGTAAGGCAACACTTTCGTCAAGGATCCATATTGGACTAAGTGATATTGATCGTTGACTTTTGATCCGATTAGTGCTTGGGCTAGGATCTGCCTCTCTGGAGTCAGGTGATAACCCATGTTACTTTGGGCCCTGTGAGTGCCGACACATGATATGTGATCAGTGAGAGACGTAGGTCAGGCACCCCATATAGTGTTGAATGTGTGTGAGATCATGATTCAGGGGCATTGTGAGAGACACGCGTGTCGCGCCCCCTTTTTCTTGCGAAATCGGGTTTCGACATTTTTGGGACAACTCTTTTTTGAGAGGGTAAGGAATTGGAATTAAGAGAGTCACCACCTAACGGATTGAGGTGAGTTAGGGCACCTAGAGCAATTAACTCATAGAACTAGTTTACATCACCAGAGATCGGGTAAGGGATCAAATTACCTTGAGGGGAAAGTGTTAGGCACCCCTCGAGGTCCACAACGGTGGGTCCCGACCGAACTTAAATTAAGCGAATTAGTCTTAAAAGGGAAGAAACAATTTGACCAAATGCAATATCCAGTTTATTTTAAACAAGAGTATAGGGGGTCCTGAGTTTTTTAGCCTATAAGATCATTCCATACAATACTTTGTAACTCCCTCAAGTCGGGGTGTCACTCGTAGTATTAACGCATGGGCTATCATCTCCATACTACCCAATTACTATCTTTAAGTTGTTATTTAAGCGTTCTAGCAGTTTCTAGATCGTTCCTTATGCGTGTACTACCCGTCCCTTACCTATGGCCCTGGAGGCATTAGGACCTCTATTTGGGATAGTTCTAGACCAACTTATATTACTAAAAATGTGAAATCTAGGCGACAAACAATATCAAATAGGACTTTCAGATAAGGAACAAGTATGGGCTCTGTGACGACCCAAAGGGGTCATCACCTATTTTATTACCCATTCCGTACTTTCGAGGCCTTGAAAACCTCATATGTAGTTACCTCTATTTACGTGCGCAGTTCGGGCGCGTAGTCGGACATCTTAAATATGAAATTCTGTGAAAAATGCTAAGATTTGATATTAAAATGAGTAAATTTGACTCCGGTCAACATTTTGGGTAAACGGACCAGGACCCGTGATTTGACAGTCCCGGAGGGTCCGTAGGAAAATATGGGACTTGGACGTATGCCCAGAATCAAACTCCTAGGTCCCAAGCCCGAGAAATGAATTCTTGAGTAAAATTGTTTTTCTGAAATATAAAGAAAAGTAAAATGAAAATTGGTTAGAATGTGTTGGTATCGGGCCCGTATTTTGGTTCTGGCGCCCGGTACAGGTCTTATATGTGGTTTAAGATATTTCTGTGAAGTTTGGTGTCTAGCATGACCATGAGTCTTATTATTGCGAGTAGTCCGATTTTGTTGTAACTTCCATGCTTAATTGATGATTTCTATATGTTGTAAAGAGCATGTGAAGGGAATTGTGATCTTTAAAATTCGAGGAGCATTGGCTCAGACTATGAAACGAATAATGAAGAAATATGAGATATTACATCCTTGGAGCATTGGCTCAAATTGTGAAACGAATAATGAAGAAATATGAGATATTACATTTTTGGAGCATTGGCTCAAATTGTAAAACGAATGATGAAGGAATATGAGATAATTACATCCTTTGGAGCATTGACTCAAGTGATAGAATAAATCATGGAAATGAAAGTGAAATAAAGAGAAAGAGTTATTGAAATATACCCTTGCTGGGTCATCGTTGTATTGTTCCCTTGCTGGGATTTAATTGTTTAATTGATGTTACCTTGCCGGGATTTAATTGTTTAATTGATGTTTTCTCGCCATGATTTCTATTTCTATTCTGTTGACTCCCTTGCCCTTTGTTTGTGATTGTTGTTTGGGTGAGGAGGAGTGTTAAAGCACGAAGGGTGATGTTGTGAACTTGTTTTGGTGAGTATGAGAGTAAAGCACGAAGGGTGATGCTGTGCATTGTTTGATATTGTCTCCCTTGCTGGGATGTTGAGATTACTGTTATTGTTCCCTTGCCGGGATTCCTATTTCTATTCTGTTTACTCCCTTTCCCGTTGTTTGTGATTGCTGTTTGGGTGAGGAAGAGTGTTAAATCAAGAAGGGTGATGTCGTGCACTGTTTGCTATTGTAAGGAAGAGTGTAAAGCACGAAGGGTGATGCCATGCCATACGATGTACCATTCCGTACCGATATTCATTGATTATACTATGAGGAAAGAGAGTAAA
>ML315043.1:0-13954 GCA_005239505.1 Nicotiana paniculata
CTATGATCACCAAGGAATTCAGAAACTATCTCATTAGGAAAAAGGGCATCTCAAGAGGTGGAAGCTACAACAAGGCAAAGGCACCAGAATAACCCACCAACGAGGGATGCTACAAATGTGGAAAAAGTGATCATCACATCAAGAACTGTCCTCAGTGGGAAGTTGAATGGAAAAACACAACATCAACAAAAGTTATGGTTGTTTCTTGGGCAGAAAGTTCAAATGAAGAATCAAATGATGAAGATGGAGATGAGAAAGCATTCATGGAAATTGGTGATCAGATGAGGAATCAGAGGTAAGTATATTTCATCTCAAAAATAATATTAAGTTCCTATCCAAAGAAAATCTCTCTGAATTATTACTTGACTTCATTGATGATTCTGAAGAAATAAATAAAGAGAAGGAACAACTTTCTAAGGACTGTGTAATGTTAAAAGCAAAGTGTAAGAACCTGGAATTCTGTGAGTGAAAACACTGCTCTGAAGAACCAGGTTCATCCACTTGAAACAAATGTCCTAGAGTTAAAATCTGATAATTTAAAACTGAAACTAGGAACCAGTAAGAAGACAGCTGACAACTCTCAACTCATCTTAGAAGAAAATGTAGGCAGACTAAAGGATGAGTTGTATAAGAAAGATAAACATATAAGAGTGTTGAAGGAGGAACTTGGTAAGGTTAAACATGAACTGGACAGAACATGCAAATGGAATAAATCCTCTAATGCTTTAACATGGCTACAGGAAAATCACAGTAGCAACAGAAGAGGACTTGGCTTTGGGAGTCAACTGCCTAAATGGGATCCCAAAAGCAAGTACCTCACTCTTCCTGAGAACAAAATTTGTACCCACTGTGGTAAGACTGGTCACTACAAAATTGAATGTAATGCAAAAGAGTAGGCCAGTCAATAGAATAAAAGTTTTGTTCGAAAGAAAAATTGGTTACAAAATTGGGCAAAAAGGGACTTAATTCATCCTTTCTCTTATAGAAAGGGACCCAAACTAGTTTGGGTTTCTAAGACTAACCCATGATTTTCTTTTGTAGGTTCAAGTGAAAGGGAACAATCAAATATGGTATATGGATAGTGGCTGCTCAAAACACATGACATGGAACAAGGAACAGTTCCTTTCACTTGAAAACCTCAAAAGAGGAAATATATCCTTTGGAAATGGGAAGAAAGGTGAAATTATTGGGGTTGGTAAGGTAGGTAAGGATGAAACACGTTCAATTGAGAATGTTTACTTGATAGATGGCTTGAAATATAGCCTAATCAGTGTGTCACAACTGTGTGACAGAGGTAACCTGGTTGCATTCACTTCTACAAAATGTTTTGTGATTAATCTTATCACTGACAAGATTGTTTTGCAGGGAAAAAGAGTGAATAATATCTATATCATAGACCTGTCCACACTATCAGAAAATGAATTAACTTGTTTGAGTGTGTTGGACAGTGATCCCCTCCTTTAGCACAAAAGACTTAGACATGCAAGTCTAAATCAACTCAACAAACTAGTCTCCAAGGACCTAGTGATAGGTCTCCCTAACATTAAGTTCAAGGAAGACAAAGTTTGTGAGGCTTGTGCAAGGGGGAAACAGGTAAGGTCCTCTTTCAAAAGTAAGAAAGTAATAAGTACCACCAGGACATTGGAACTGGATCATATGGATCTATGGGGTCCTATGAGAACATTAAGCAGAGGTGGTAAAAGATATGTAATGGTGCTTGTTGATGACTACTCTAGATTTACCTGGACATTGTTCCTAACATCTAAAGATGAAGCATTTGATATGTTTACTACTTTTGTTAGAAGAACCCAGAAACAGTTAGGAAATCAACTTGCATCAATAAGGTCTGATCATGGCACTGAATTTGAAAATGCAAAGTTTGCTAAATTTTGTGATGAACATGGCATAGATCATAACTTTTCTGCCCCTAGAACTCCATAACAAAATAGAGTTGTTGAAAGAAAGAACAGAACCCTTGAAGATATGGCTAGAACCATGCTTCTTTCTAGTAAACTACCTCACAGCTTCAGGGCACAAGCAAACACTGCATGCTACATCATAAATAGATGCATGACTAGACCACTTGTAGAGAAGACTCCCTATGAGTTACTTAAATGGAGAAAGCCCAATATATCCCATATTAGGTCTTTTCGCTGTAAGTGCTTTGTGCACAACAATGGCAAAGACTCCCGAGGTAAGTTTGATCCTAGAAGTGATGATGGAGTATTCTTGGGATATTCTTCACATAGTAAGTCTTATAAAGTGTATAACAAAAGAACTATGTGTGTTGAAGAGAGTGTGCATGTTGTTTTTGATGAAACTAACATTCTTTCTGAGAGACAGGAACAAGTAGATGAAGAAATTGGACTGGTCAGAAACTTGGACCAAACTGGAGCAACACTGGAGGAAGGAACGGGTGATGGAACATGTTCATCCATCCCAGGAAACATGCCAGGGGGAACTGAGCAACAAACTAATTTCTAAACCTCATTGGAACCTGTCCGTGATCCTGTTCCTCAGTAACAAGACACTGTAGGATCTTCAAGTAATACCCAGTTGGTTGTAAAACCACACAGATATCAAAGCTCATACCTCACTGAGAACATTATAACTGATCCAACATCTGGAATCAGAACCAGATCCTCTTTGAAAAATCCGTGTGCGTTTGATGATTTTCTATCCTTTATTGAACCTAAAAATATTGCTGAAGTCTTGCAGGATGCAGATTGGGTAAATGAAATGCAAGAAGAACTCAAACAATTTGAAAGGAGTCAAGTTTGGCATCTGGTACCTAGACCCTTTGATAGATCAGTGATCGGCATAAAGTGGGTATTCAGAAACAAACTTGATGAAGATGGAACAGTTACAAGAAATAAGGCAAGATTGGTGGTTCAAGGATACGGCCAGGAGGAAGGAATAGACTATGATGAAACATTTGCTCCTGTGGCAAGGTTGGAAGCAATTAGGCTCCTCATAGTCTTTGTTGCTTACATGGAATTCACCCTTCACTAGATGGATGTCAAGAGTGCCTTCCTCAAATGGCTATCTCAAGGAAGAAGTATTTGTAAAGCAGCCTCCGGGGTTTAAAAACAAGGAGAATCCTGATCATGTGTACAAGCTTGACAAAGCACTGTATGGACTCAAGCAAGCTCCAAGGGCATGGTATGAAAGGCTTTCAAAATTTCTGCAGGAACATGACTACAAGAGAGGTAAAATTGATAACACCTTATTCTTGAAGGAAAAATGTAAAGATCTCTTGGTAGTGCAGATATGTGTAGATGACATAATCTTTGGTGCAACTTCTGCAAAGCTAAGTAAAGAATTTGCTAAACTAATGGAGAGTGAATTTGAAATGAGCATGACGGGTGAGCTTAACTTCTTTTTAGGCTTACAAATTAAACAAAATTAAAATGGAACTATGATCCATCAACAAAAATATGTGAAAGAATTGCTTAAAAGATTTAAAATGGAAGACTCAAAGGAAATTGACACTTCCATTGCAACAACCACAAAACTAGATGTAGATGAACCTGGTTCATCTGTTGATCAAAAGTTGTATAGAGGGATGATTGGGTCATTATTATACCTTACTGCCTATAGATCTGACATTGATTTCAGCGTAGGGCTTTGTGCAAGATTTCAGGAAAATTCGAAGGAATCCCATTTAACTACAGTGAAGAGAATTCTGAGATATCTAAAAGGCACCACTGACCTATGTCTTTGGTACCCCAAAGGTAGTAATTTTGATCTTGTGGGATATGTTGATGCTGAATATGCAAGCTTCTTGGTAGATAGAAAGAGCACCTTAGGTATGACACACTTTTTGGGCTCATGTCTTGTGTCTTGGGCCACTAAGAAACAGAATTCAGTAGCTCTATCTACTGTTGAGGCTGAGTACGTGGCTGCAGCCTCATGTTGTGCTCAGTTACTATGGATTAAGCAACAACTGATGGAATTTGGCATAGAGGTTGGATGCATTCCTATCTTCTATGATAAAACTAGTGCTATTAGTATGACAAAGAACCCCGTCCATCATAAAAGAACAAAGCACATAGATGTTAGACACCATTTCCTAAGAGACAATTATGAGAAGGGAATGGTCTCTATTGAATTCTGTGTTACTAACAAACAAATTGCTAACATCTTTACTAAGGCACTAAGTAGAGAGCATTTTGAGAGAAACAGGTTAGAATTAGGGATGATTAAGATCACCTAATTGAACCAATTCAAAACAAAAAAAAAAGAGGAAATTTTTTTTGGCTAGGAATTTTGAAACGTGTAAATAATCAGAATAATCGTTGCTCAGTCTCATGCCTTAAAAGGCACTCTCTTGTCATGTGTTAATATGACTCCTTGGTTACTAATGATGTTTTTTTTATTTTTTTAAATTGAGGCTTAATCAAGAGATTCTAACAAGATGAACCTGGTTCATCGTTGCTAGTTCATCTGACAGACAAGATATGTGCTCATCACTATACACATATTGAAATATCAATAGTTACTCATGATCATGACTCTATCTATAATAAAGCTTTTACAAAATCTAGTACCTATCCCAAATTCGAACCCGTTCCAAAGAGTCCAATCAAATTAAAATGGCCTAGATTATAGGGGAGTCATAACTGTCACTTATTACCTGACACTCCTGAACCGATTAGACTCCCACTTGACCAAAATTACACCCGTTGTGTATTTATTAACCAAGCTTTTAAAAAACCATCATCACTTCTCTAATCCTTCACCCTTTTTCCTAAAGCCATAACCGTCGAAACCCTTTCAACCTTCTACTCAAACACCTTGATCCTGATTTTCTTTAACAAAAATCATCACCATGGCTAACACTCCACCTCCTGCTTCATCCTCCTCAACCACACCTGACTACAGTATCACGCTTGAAGATACTGGTTCCACCCCATTTTCACATACCTTCCCCAATCCAGAACCTAGGAGAAGGCGTGTGAAAATGCTCGCCAGAAAGACTGTGGCCTCTGATTCTCTAGCTAGGAAATTGAACGCAAAGCTTCAAGCTAGCCACGCCCAAGAATCTGAGAACTCCAATGACTCTTTCAAGTCCGCCACTGAGGGGGAAGCAACTGGTTCTTCTGATTCTGAAAAGATAACATCTAAAATTGGGTTTGAGCCAGTCACTTCTGAAAATAGGTTTGTTTAATTGGGTTTGTAGTGTATGTGGAGATTCCTGATAGGAGAAGAAGAGGAGGTAAAAATAACTTTGTGAAAGAAATTGAGAGAGAGGGAGAAAGAAGTACTGTGAGGGGAACAGGGGAAAGAGGCACTCCATTGGAAATTTGTGAAACTGTCCCAGTGGTTGATGAAGAAGGTGCCAAGAATTTAGGGGGAAGTAATTCTAGAGAGGCTGTAGAGAGGCTGGAAAATCTTCAACATGCAACGACGGACCCGGTTCATCCATTGAGGAAACTTTGGCTGGTCTTATGAGAAAGTTAGGGGAGAGCTATAAACCCAAAAAGAAGAGGTCACCCAAGACTAAGAAAGCTGCTCCTCTAGTGGAAAGCAAGAAGAGAAAAGCCACTCCCTCTGCTGATGCTTCCATTCCTAGAGGTCGCACTACAAGGAGTGCAATTAGGCAGAGTGAAGAGGAATTGCAGAAAGCTTTGAGGGAGAGTAGGAGAAAGAAAGCTGAAAAGGGGAAGGCAAAAGTGTTTGAGCCCAAAGAGGCTGTTGATGTTGAGGAGATGGATCTGGTCCATCAAGAGGAACAAATGGCAGAAGTTGAGATTGAGACATCCAAACCAAAGAAGGCCAAGACTTCTTCCAGGAAGTCAGCATCTGTGTCTGCCACACCCTCGAGTGTTCCTAGGAGAACTAGGTCCATAAAGAAATCAAAGAAGGCCAATTTGATGATGATGATGAGGAGTGGTGAAGAATCAGAGAAGTCTGGTGGAGAGACAGAAATATTGACAAAATTTGGGAAGCGCACGATATTGAAGGGAAGGTTGCTGAAGGATCTTGAAGAATCCGACATGATTTACCTTGTGGACACTCTGGAAGTGCAGGGTTAGAAGGACATGGTCCTTCAACTACATAGCAGGGTGGCCAGGAGTGAGATTATCGAGTTCATGGCAAATTCAGAAGTCAAGGATGGCAGAGTCTCCAGTCAGGTAAAGGGGGTTAAGATCTCCTTTGATGGTAAGGAGCTAGGTGAGATTCTTGGGATTCCCGCTGAGGGATATGATGATCATACAAGGCAGAGGTGACCCAACTTGGATGGCCTTCCTTCTGCGCTGCATATCACTAGGAGGTTCAATGATAATGCTGAAGAAGTGGAACCAAGGGCTGTGTTCAAAAGCGAGATGAAACCTCAACAAAAAGTGGTTTTTTAGTTTGTCAATAAATGCATACCGCCCAGGCAAGAGAGGAGGCACATAGCAAACTCTATGGATTTAACTCTCATGGAGTTCTTGGACAGTGGAAGGCAAATCAACTGGCCCTCTTTTATTATTCAGTTGCTGGACAGGGTGGTAAATGGCTCCAAGGCTCATGATATCCCATATGGGTTCATTCTAACGACTGTGCTGGCTCACTTCAAAGTGCCCGTGAAGAAAGCAGAAATGGCCACTGTCAAGGACCGTTTTGGGAAGAACATGCTTCTAACATGCGACTATGTTGTGAATGTTCCTGACAATGAACCTGGTTCATCAAGGAAAACGGCTGTGAATAGCAAGGTCAGGGCGCTTGTGCATAAAGGTGGGGTTAAGGATGCTGAAATCCATCGCCTGAAGACCCGCCTTACAGAGGTTGAGGCTGAGCGGGATGATCTCAGAGTTGAACTGGCAAATGAAAAGGAGAAGAATGCAGGGATTCTTCAACAAATTCTCTCTCTTCTCCAAGCAAAGAACCCAACCTCCACCCCTTCCCAGCCTTAGGTGTCCAGTGCCATCCCTCACCCCTCTATGACCCAGTTCGGGATTTTTTTTGCTATCTTTTGCTCATGAGTGTGACTGCTTTTATTTCTTTATGTGTTTAGTGCCTGAACTATGCTCTTATCAATGAACTGTGTTGTTTTTGCTCTTACCTATTTTGTCTCACTTTCCTTGATAGTTTACATCCTTGGTTTACTATTGATGATTAATCCATGTTTGTACTTGCAGTTGCCTTAGTGGCCATGAGTAATTATTATAAATCTGGTAATTCTAACACTTTGCAACCTTTCGATGATGCCAAAAGGGGGAAGATATATTGAAAATTTTGATATTTATAACCTAATGAACCTGGTTTTTTATGATAAATGCTTAATACTATAAAAAGTGTCAATGTTAGATTAAAGTGATTACAGGCCTAAGCACAGAGTTTGTCATCATCAAAAAGGGGAAATTTGTTGGATCAAGAAACTGAATGATTTTGAAGATTGACAAATTAACTCAGAGTTGAACCAGGTCCATCACTAGAGACATAGACATGCAGAGTTAATGGCACGTGTGGTGATCACAAACAGGAGATAAACACAATCAGTGATCTGAAGATATATCTCCTGATCGAAAAGGTTGCAAATTGATAGGGAGATGGAATCCTTATTCAGTAAGGACAAAATCAAGATAAAAGAGGATCTAGAAAGTTGAGATCAACTAGAACTCTTCCACCAAGGAAGAGTTGCATCCGAATTCTAGTATATCTCCGTTTCTACTGATCCTATATATTGTCAAGTATTCTTATTGAACAGGTGCTCACACACAAGCAAAACAAGAATTGAGAACAAAATTACCAAAGCAATTTTGTAAGCAGTTCGTGTGAGAATTTCATGTGCGATTCTGAAGCTACTTGAACCAACTAGAAGAACTAGTTCCATCTGTTGTCTTTTAGTCTAGTTTATTTGTAGTAGGTGATTACAAAGTGTATCTTTCAGCTTTATCTAGAAGCAATTGTAATAGGTACTGAGTATTCAAGTTAGAGTTAACTTGAATCTTGTCGCAAATAGCTAGAGGCTAGTTTGCCACAAGGGGATTAGAGTTAGTCCTTAGGTTTACAAAAGAGTTTATCTTGTATATGTTGTTTGGCTGATTGATTTAGTGAAGAGTTTGGAAAAATCCTACTGGGAAGTAGGTCGTGGTTTTTTCACCTCTTGAGCCAGGTGTTTTCCACGTAAAATTGTTGTGTTCCTTTATTTTCTGCAATTATTATTCCGCAAACTATAAAAGTTGAAACACATAGAAGAACCTGGTCCTTTTATAACTACTGCACGCAAATATTGATCACCACACAAATCATCCTCTCTTGTATGGTATTAAGAAGCTTTTTGTATGGAGAAAGAAAACTCCTAATATGAAGCTTCTCCTTTTAATAAGTCATACGTAAATATGAATTAGTCGGATCCAAACAAAAACCGACTAATAATAGGCTAAGTTGAGTATTAAACATGGAGCTCATCTCTAGCTTGTCTTTTTGTTTTGCGATAATTGGCGCAGGACCTAAATATTGTATCGAACCTTGACCATACATGGAGTGCCATCACATTTTGGTAATATCCTCGATTATTCCTTAAAACGTTAAAATTCTTTTGTCTGTGATAGCATTGATGAAGACTTTGCTTTTTTGTTTGTTTGCGCTGATGCTGTTACTACACTAACACGATATGGGAAATGATAAAATAAAGAAACAGACCTAACTATATGAAATGATTATTAACTGTCTATGGGTGAATTGGC
The DNA here is from genome assembly GCA_005239505.1 of Nicotiana paniculata. NCBI lineage: Eukaryota > Viridiplantae > Streptophyta > Magnoliopsida > Solanales > Solanaceae > Nicotiana > Nicotiana paniculata. The sequence goes on from ML315043.1 coordinate 8,679, forward strand.
GATGTTTATATGAGTTGACTGTTAGCCAACCAACCAAAAAAAAATAAGAGGAGGGGAGGGAGNTTGTTCAATATTATGTTCTCATTTTGCTTTTTTTTTTTTTATATTTTATTATAAGAGCAATACGTTTGAAGCTATGTGAGGGGAACGTCTAACGTCATCACAATCTCATTGATGTGTGAAAGAAGGACACATGACAAAAATAGAGAGTCCATAATTGATGGTTCATGCTTGCAAGGAAGAGGTCACTTATCAGGCAATCTTTTATAAACTTTTAGCTTAAAGTCACAAGAAAATACATAAAATAAGCAAAGAAACTCATTCTTTCATTCCTTGGCGTGTTCGGATCTTCTTCATCACATGTTAAGCGCTAGTTTGGCATTTATAGACTCCTCCTCTAGCCCAATTTCCTTAAAAAAGAAAGCATCAAAACTTTTTGTTCTCATATATTTAGCCAAACTTGTTTTCTGGTTGGTATTGTTGTTGGAATAACAGAGCAGTTCAAGAAGATTAGCTACTACATTTTCCTCACAATCCGTTCAAAAGTTACTACAATATGTTGTAAAGTTACCTTCAATTGTTCAAAACTAGAGCAATCCATTCAAATAATATATACGTTCATCTTACAAAATAAATAGTATTCCTATTTTGTTGGTGATCATGGCTGCAAATTCTTCATCTCAATACAAACTTCGAAGTCTTGTTACGTTGCTTCACCAATATTACAGAGTTCGCTTTAATGATGCATCCGTACAGGTACAGAATCTCCATGGTTTAGTTCCAGCTACGAGGATTGGTTATGGTGGTTCAATAACTCCAGGGTTGCGATTTATCATTTCTGGAGAGTGTAGAATACCCAAGACAGATCAGTAATTAATTCCTCTACTCATTTTTTTGTTCCAAAAAATTACTAGCACCTTTTATTACCTTGTATCAAGAAGATTGAATCTTAGTTCTTCATTGAATTTGTAAGGGTAAAGAATGAAGCAAACCAGGTTCCTCCAGAAGAGCCAGCTCCTTCTAAGCCCAGTTTATTTGCTTGGTACGTGCAATTAATTACTGTCACCATATCATATTCATTTTATTGATTCCCATGCATACAACAAGGAAGTTTAATTTAAAGGAAACAAGGGAGTTTTCTACGTACTCCGGCTGTGTAAGAATCATGAAACCATCTCATTAATTATATATCCAGGACGAAATGGATTTTGGGGTCCATAATATCAATACTCCTCCCCTTTTGGAAGGATAAATGGGACAACTTTCGAAGAATAGAAGGTACGAATTTTGTATATTAAAACTATACTCTATATATGTGTAAAAAACAACTATAGTTGACTTTCTGTAATTAAAAAAGAAAGGTGTTTTGCTTTTAAAATTGTTAGTATCTCTTAAAGACAAAAATAAAAGGATGGGATGTTCAGGAGAGGTAGAGAAGGTGGCAGAAGAGGTGGAAGAAGTTGCGGAGGTAGTAGCAGCGGTGGCGACTAAGACGGAAAATGTAATGGCAGGGGTTGCTGAGAAGCTGCCGGAAAATAGTCTACTCAAAGAAGCAGCTGTAGCTGTGGAAAATGCATCAGCTGCGGCTGCTAAAGATGCTCAGCTCACTTCCAATTTAATTCACAAGGTCAGTGTTACCTTATTCTTTTCATCCTTCTTTTTTTGCCTTGTATTTGAGTTCAAAATGAGCTGTTCCTGTAATGCAATACTACTTTTTGACTATCCATTCGGTTTTGAAGAGTTTAAAAAACAAAATAAGGAAAAAAATTGGGGCTTTTGCATCCGTACCTACTTTTTGTGCCACATTTTAATTTATACCTGCTTTGTAAAAAAATTTGCATCCGTATCCGCTTTTGCGCATAACTTCAGCATGCGAGGCTGAAGTAGCAAAGGTAATCACGCAAAACTTCAGTATTCTAGTAGACGAGTCTGAAGAACTTCAGCTCTCTTTAGCTCTAGTAAATGGGGAACTTCATAGTTATAAAGACAAAAATTTCAGCATACGAGCTGAAGTTTGTCTTTTGTATATGGGGAACTTCAGCATACGGGTTGAAGTTCCCAAGTTATAAAGACAACAACTTCAGCATACGATGTTGAAGTTTCCCATTTACAAAGACAAAAACTCCAGCATACAGGGATGAAGTTCCCCCAGTTACACTAGGGAACTTCAGCTTTAGAGCTGAAGTTTGTAACTGGGAAACTTCAGTTCTAGAGCTGAAGTTTTGTCTTTGTAATTGGGGAAACTTCAGCCCGTATGCTGAAGTTTTGTCTTTATAACTGGCGAACTTCAACTTAACTGGTGAACTTCAGCTCAGCGAGGGAAAGGGGAGCTGAAGTTATTTAAAAAGTGGGTACAAGTTAAAAGTTATAAAAAAGCAGATATAGGTTAAATGGGGGCGACCAAATAGGGTGCCCGGTGCAATTTTTACAAAAAAACTATGCTTGAATTGAAAAAAAAAGAAGAAAAATTTGACCTGTGAAATTCTACCAAAATGTGTTTTATGAGAAACAATAACAAATCAAGTTCCGAAAATAACATGTATATTTTCCCGAAAATTCCGAAAACTAATTTTTTGAAAGGTATTTCAAAACCAAATCCACGAGCCACTTTTATGCTCAAAGTTCCATTATTTACCATGAAAATCAACTGTCTATTTTGTCTTTTTCAATTTTTTTTTAATTGTTTTTTTTGGGATGGGGAAGGGTTTGGAGTTTTCTAGCTAACGATTTGCGTAGCACTTCTACCATATATTTCAATATTTTCCTATATATTATTTTTGTATTATACTTATGGCTCAAATCAAAAACTATCATTCTATCAACCAATCTGACCATCAAAGTCAAACGCAAAATTTAAATTAGGATAAAGGAGAATTACATGTTTGATCACATAATTTTTTTCCCTTTTTTTCAAAAAATTATTGGTTATACATTTAACTGAATTTTTCGAAGATAGAGTTTTAAATTTAAAAAAGTAGTTTTACCTCTTTTTCAATTAAATAAAAAAAAAATCAAAAGTTGCAATACTCTTTTAAGTGAAAATTTTAAATTTAATTTTTTTTTTTCAACTTTAACTTCAAAAACTACTTTTTTTGCAAATCTCACATTGTTTATGTCCAAACACCTACTTAATCCTCCAGAATTAAAATGTGATCTTTGCAAAAATAGTGAGCCAGATTCAGTTTCTTAGCCAGTATATATTCATATATTACACATTGATTATACATGATTATACACATATTATACATTCGCCAATTACTTTTAATTTAAACAGTTGGATGGACAACTATTCAAGTTAATTCTTCTTTAATTTATACCCATTATATTATTTTCTGGTTAGTAGCATCATAGGTCTGATAACAATGGGTTGACAGGTTGAAGATGTGGAGCAAGACTTGAAAGACTTGAAGGCGATGGTTGAACCTGTTATTGAAAAAATCGAAGAACTAGAAAGCAGCAAAAAGTAGTACAGTATGATTTTTATTATTTCTTTTTTATAACTCAAAATTATAAAAGAAGAGTGCCATGTTCTTCTTCATTTGTAGTGTGGCTTTTATACCACAATTCAAAACATTGTGACTGTGAATGAGAAAATAATTATGGAGAAGATTCAATTTCATATACTTAATATTGATTGAGAGTTAAATGTACTTAATTCTACGCTACATGTGTCAAAATTAGAACTTTCAAATAAGTGAAGACACAAACTCAAATTTTAAATATTAGAACTAGCCAGTGTTGCCTAATGGCCTTCTAGACTTCAATGTGATGACGACATTTCCTACTTTAGAAAGCAAGAATGATACAACTAGTATCTTCTAGTAATTACTTGGAATCCTCTATAACTAATATATAGAGGAAATTCCAAGAAAAACAAATCCCATCTTTCTTTCCAGTCCAATATATTTCTTTGATTACTCATAACTCAATTTAAGGCACCATGTTGGGACCAACAAATGCATATAGCTTCAACAAAATTCCAGAAACCACCAAATCCAACTCTAATTAAAGCACATGTAACGCTTCAAATTATCTCTATATTTGAATCAATTTGATCCATCACACATTCAAATCGTTCTCAAGTTTTCAGGTCACGGAGAACAAGCTGCGCCTAATTAAAGGGCCGGCGGGAATTTATTATGACATTTAAGACTTGGGCTCAATTAGTTTCAGATTATAAATCTTGCCTTTTTTTTTCATTTCATTCAAGGTCAGTGTTTGCTGTTTTCTTACTTGTGAATCAATGACGGGGCCAAGATTTTGAAGTCATGGGTGCTCACCAAAAAAAAAAATCAAAAGAAGAAGGGAAAGGAATTTAGTTGAGGGTGTTCACTCAATGCTTATCTAAATTTTTTGATAATTATTTATGTAACCTATAAAATTTGGTCGAAGGCAACGGGTGCTTAAGCACGCATAATATTCCATGTAGATCTGCCATGTTGTGAATAACTCACCACTAAAAATCCGGTAAAAAGAGACCAAATTTTTGCGACCAAAACTGGTCTGTCGGGAAAAGCGACCACAGTTGGTCGCTAAATTGAAGAAAATTATTAAAAAATAATTGTAAATATATTAGCGACCAAGGTTGGTCGCTATTTGGTCGCTAATTTGGTCAAAATATTGACCGGACTGGTCAGACCTTCTTGGTCAAAGAAATGTTGAATTTAACGACCAACTTTGGTCGCTAAAGTGGGACCCAGTTATAAAATTTTAATAATTATATTATTATTTTAAAAAAATTATAAAATATTAATAATAAAATTTAAAATTAGCGACCAAAGTTGGTCGCTCTTGAAAGGGGAAGAAAGTAGAGACCAACTTTGGTCGTTAATCTGGAACCCAGATATATAAATTTAATAATTATATTATTATTTAAATAAAATTATAAAATATAAATAAATATAATTTAAAAGTAGCGACCTAAGATGGTCCCTTTTCAGGTAAACATTGGTCAAAATTAAAAATCACTTTTATAGTTACTATCTAAATAATATGGATGTAATCCGTTAACACTTTTGTAATACAAGAGATTAATACACTTCAATATATTCTACATGCTATATATGTAGTTAAAATTGTACAACACAACGTGTTATATATATATATATATATATATATATATAGACACACACACACATAAACACTTCACTGTAATACTATAACGTATATATAACTTGTTATAGTATATGTTAGTGTGTGTATATATACAAACACACACTTCGTGCTGCTTTAACTATATATATAAACACACACTTCGACTTATAACCTAGTGATGA
>ML315044.1:0-86508 GCA_005239505.1 Nicotiana paniculata
GAAGAAGCTAGCTATACCCGGTTCAAACTAAACCCTTGGAAAAGAACCGAGGTCAAAAGAAAACCAAGGGGGAGTTACTACACTACCTACAAACAAAAAAAAATCTTTTTGGCATTTTCTTTGGACTAACTTCCCTCAAGAAAACTGCCTAAGAAGTCCGTCGTCGGGAGGAGTCCTCTACATATATCTTTTTATTTTTTTGGTAACCGCCTTGGACCCTCAAGAACCCCTGGCACAGGGATCCATCGTCAGGCCAAGATGATAGAATATAATTACTTACACCTAGAAATAACTACAAAATTAATACTAACCTACAATTGTAACATGCCAAATCAAAATAACTAAATTAACATATCTACAACATACAACATACATACAGGGAATCCACCCCCACCCCACACTTAAAATGAAGACATGTCCTCATGGCTAAACAAAACATAGTAAGGGAGAGGGAACTTCCCTGACAGATCAATCTTGATCGGAGACAGAGACGGCATCGACCTTGCACGCCCGACCCAAAGCACGGAGTCAGCCAATGATTTTCTTTTCTGATCTCCTCTGTTGGGTGGCCATCTCATCTACTCTTGTATCCAAGTCAGCTACCGAGGTCCTCAGGCCAGCTACATTGTGCTCTAAGCGGTCCAACCGCTTTCCCCGACTGGCCCCAGATGGGTCTGCAACTTTCGCAGCCTGTGGTAGCGCTGTCTGCTCACCCACAATCTCCACCTCGTCATCAGCCTAGTGTGGCTTCTCGTCATCCTCCTCCTCCTCATTACTATCATCAGAATTGTCCCCATCCAACTCTTCCGGTGCTACCGGTCCCTTGCCAATTTTTACCCTCTCTGCCGTGAATGGATGCACTGAAGGGACTTGACCGTCTATGGCCTTGTTATAAGGCACATTTGCCTGAACACATAACCGGGTAACCAGGGACGGATAGTATAAACCGTACCGTGGAACCTTGACACGTTGGAACATTTCATCGTGTATAACTCTGGCCACGTCGAATGGGTCATTGTTCATGAAACACCAAATGAGGCACCCTCGAGGTATGTTCACCTCGGACAGGTTCTTGGAGGGCATGAGGCGGTTGTTTATGAAGTACAGCCAACACTTGGCCTCAAACTTGAGGTCCGAGGAGTGGAGCTTGTTCCTGTACTTGTACCATTGTAAAGTGGCCCCTGGTTGACATATGACATTAGTGAAAGTAGACCAGGGAGTGTATTGTCCACTGAATGTTTGGTAGCCGTCCACATACCCCTCAACTGGTGAAGGTAGCCTGTACAGAATCCGGATGGTGTCTAGGGAGGCATCGACCGGTCTCTTGCGCTCAGTCACAACATGATTCACGTGTTCCGGAAGGTTCGCATAGAACTCCCGGACAAGCATAATATTAGCCACAGCAGGCTCCTCCAAGAATATTTCTAGTCCTCGTCGCCTCAGCTCGGCGGGTACATTGAGACAGGTTGTCCGTAATGCCATGGGGTCCATGGACATTTCCGGCACAATTATTTTGGCCTCCTTTTTTCTAAATCGGTCATGGGCTTTGGCCGAGATAAATTTTTGACTGTCGAAGGGCCTTGAGTCAACGAATTTTCGAGGCCGGCCTCCGGTGTTGGCTTGAGGAGGGTGGCTGAAGGAGAATCCAGTGGCTTGGCATTTTTGGGGTGGCATGGTACCTGCAAAACGCCCATTATCAGCTTAGTACAAACGGGTGACCCAACCCATGGCTATTCAGACTTCACCACGAAATTGGTCACTACACTTCCTCCAAAGAGGCATTTTTACAAACATGTGGTGGGAAATGGCTACGTTTAAGCCCAAACCTTCACTAAAGCACAATAAGCACCACCACATTACCCTAATAAACACACATCACCCCCACCATTCATGAGTTGCAAGTTCTCAGCCCTACACAACTACTATCAAGTATATCTACCCAAGACTAAGACTACATTCTACCATACAAAGCAAAAAAGAAAGAAAAGAAAGCTAAAAACGAAATTGAAAAATAAAAAACAAAATCAAAGGGAGAAGGACATACCTGTAGAGAGAATGAGAAGAGGAAAGTCAAAGGGTGGTGAAGGATTTTGTGAGAGTGGGTTTGTTTTAGGGCTGGATTCTTCTAAGTGTGGAGGAGGAGGGGGAAAGTTAAGGGGAAGGACGACGACGAAGAAGAAGAAGAAGAAGAAGAAGAAGAAGAAGAAGAAGAAAAAAGGGGAAAGGGTTTATGTGAGAGGAGGAGAGGAAACGTGGGGGGAAGTGGGAGGGGTGGGGCAGTTAGGTAGGGTTTAAATTATTTTGGTAAAAGAAAAAAAAGAAAGAGAAAATAACAAAATTAAAAAAAAAAATTACCTGGGTTCGAGTCCACTAGCGCGGCCTTAGCCTTGTTGTAGCACAGGCGCGCTAGTGGAAGGCGTCGTGGGGCAATGGAAAATGTCACTAGCGCGGTCTTAGCGCTGGGTTACCGCGGCCGCGCTAGTGAAGGAATACTTGGGGCAGTGCAAAACCTGACTAGCGCTGCCTTAGCGCTGGATTAGCGCGGGCAAGCTAATCCTGGCGTCCCCAGCTATATTACTTTGTTTTCTTCATCCTTGGGGGATTTTGCCCGCCCCTTTTCTCGAACACCTGCACATGTTATTATCTACACTATAAACACTATAAATGTTGGGTTGTCTCCCAACCAGCGATTGATTTAACGTCGCGGCACAACGGGTACAACAGTCAATGGGTTGCCTCCCATGAAGCGCCTGATTTAATATCGCGGCACGACACAGAGTAGGCGCAATTAAGGATTGCTCAACCATTGTGGTTCATTGAGACGCACCTAAGACAACTCTTTTGTGTCATCCATTCCCACATACAGTTTGAGTCATTGGCCATTAACCTTGAAGGTGTTGGTGCCATTTTCACTGGTTATCTCCATAGCCCCAGATGGGAACACTCCGGTAATATTGAACGGCCCAGACCATCGGGACTTAAGCTTACCAGGAAACAGTCTCAACCTTGAATTGTACAATAATACCTTGTCTCCCAGTTTGAAATTTATGTCCACAATGTGCTTGTCATGTTGCCGCTTCATTCTTTCCTTGTATAGCCTCGTACTTTCAAAAGCGTGATATCTGAATTCCTCCAGCTCATGCAGCTCTGTCAGTCTATTTTCCCCAGCAGCATCGGGGTCCATGTTCAATTACTTTAGGTCCCACCAACCTCGATGTTCTAGCTTGACAGGCAAATGACAGGCCTTCCCAAATACCAACTTGTATGGGGACATACCGATTGGTGTTTTGAATGCGGTCCTATAGGCCCAGAGTGAATCGTCAAGCTTTTTCGCCAAATCCGTTCTTGTGGCGTTTACACTTTTCGTGAGCACACTCTTGATCCCTCGGTTAGAGAAATCTACCTGCGCGCTAGTTTAGGGGTGATACGGGGTGGCCACCCTGTGGCGCACATCATATTTATCCAGCAACTTCTAAAAGACACGATTGCAAAAGTGTGTGCCCTATCACTGATAATGGCTCTCGGAATCCCAAACCGGGTGAAAATATTCTTCTTCGAAAACCCACCACCACTCTCGAATCATTGGTGGGGAATGTTGCAGCTTCCACCCATTTGGACATGTAATCTACAGCAACAAGTATGTACTTATTGTCATAAGAGCTGACAAAGGGACCCATGAAATCGATCCCCCAAACATCGAACGCCTCAACTTCTTGAATTGGTTTCATAGGCATCTCATGTCGACGGGATATGTTTCCCGTTCTTTGGCTTTCGTTGCATTCTTTTACCCACTGGTGGGCATCCTTGAAAATTGCTGGCCAGTAGAAACCGGCCTCTAACACCTTTGCTGCTGTCCGGCCTCCTCCAAAGTGTCCCCCATAAGGTGACGCGTGACAAGCCTACAAAACAGAAAATTTTTCTATCTCGGGGACGCATCTCCGGATCATGTTATCAATACAAATTCTGAACAAATACGGTTCGTCCCAATAGTAGTTTCGGCAGTCATGATAAAATTGTTTCTTTTGCACAGAGGAGAGCTCATAAGGGTCGATTCCGCAAGCCATGCAATTAGCAATATCTGCGTACTATGGCACCTCTCCCACACTTGTGGCTAGCAGCTGCTCATCTGGAAAGGTTTCCAGAATATCCTCAGACTCAGGTGCCTTTTCAGCACCTTCAAGGCGTGATAAATGCTCAGCGACTTGGTTCTCCGTTCCCTTACGGTCATGAATCTCCAAGTCAAACTCTTGCAAAAGCAGCACCCAACGAATTAGGCGCGGCTTAGACTCTCTTTCCTCAACTAAGTACCAAATGGTTGTGTGATCAGTGTACACGATCACCTTCGACCCGATCAGGTAAGACCTGAACTTGTCAAAGGAAAACACTACAACCAACATCTCTTTTTCTGTTACCGTGTAATTCAGCTGAGCTCCACTCAACGTCCTACTTGCGTAGCAAATTTGGTGCATTACCTTATCTCTGCGATTACCCAACACGGCTCCCACAGTGTAGTCACTAGCATCACATATGAGTTCGAACGGTTTCTCCCAGTGGGGGGCAACTATAATCGGTGTTGTGACTAACCGCTTCTTTAGCTCCTCAAAATCCACCCTGCAATCATCAGAAAACTCAAATGGTTTATCTTATTCTAGAAACTTACAGAGAGGGTTGGCAATTTTGGAGAAATCCTTGATGAATCGCCGGTAGAATCCGGCATGTCCCAGGAAGCTACGAATAGCTTTGACTGACGTGGGCGGTGGGAGTTTTTCAATCACGTCTACCTTAACTCTGTCCACCTGAATACCTTTACTCGAAACCAAGTGTCCCAAGACGATTCCTTCTTGTACCATGAAATGGCACTTCTCCCAGTTCAGCACTAGGTTCGTCTCGATGCACCTCTTCAGTACACGGTTTAAATTTGCTAGGCATTCATCAAACGAATTTCCCACCACTGAGAAATCGTCCATGAAGACCTCCATAATATCTTCCACCATGTCTGTGAAAATGGCCATCATGCACCGTTGGAATGTTGCAGGTGCATTTTAGAGGCCAAATGGAATCCTCCTGAAAGCAAACACCCCATAAGGGCATGTGAAGGAGGTCTTTTCCCTATCCTCTGGGGTAATAGAAATCTGGTTGTACGCCGAATACCCGTCAAGGAAACAAAAATGAGACCTCTCTGCTAGTCGGTCGAGCATCTGATCAATGAAGGGAAATGGGAAGTGGTCTTTGCGGGTGGTAAGGTTCAACTTTCTGTAGTCCATGCATATTCTCCAACCCGTGACTGTTCTAGTGGATATAAGCTCGTTTTTATCATTATTTACCACCGTCATACGACCCTTCTTTGGTACACACTGTACTGGGCTAACCCAGCTGCTGTTAGAGATGGGGAAAATGATTGCCGCATCTAACCACTTTATAATTTCCTTCTTCACCACTTCCTTCATATTTGGGTTCAAGCGCCTTTGGTGTTCCCTAGAAGGTTTGTGTCCCTCTTCTAGGAGAATCTTGTGTATGCAATAGGCTGGGCTGATCCCTTTGATATCTGCCATGGTCCAACCAATGGCAGTCTTGCATTCTGAAAGTACCTGTAACAACTATTGTTCCTGCACATCTAACAAACCAGATGAGATAATAAAAGGTAATGCAGAGTTAGGTCCAAGAAACGCATACCTGAGATGAGCTGATAAAGGCTTCAGCTCTAACTTGGGTGGTTCTTCAACTGAGGGCTTGGCTGGCGGACTCTCTCTCTTTTCCAAGTGCAATGGTTCAATTTCGAGAGCCCTCGACCATTCCCTCTTTTCATTACAGTGCTAATACCCATTCTGCTAGTTCCTCACTGTTCACATCATCTAAGTTCATCAAACATGCAGTCAAAGGGTCTCCAACAGTCAAGCACGCATCATCTTCTTCCAGTATCATGTCCCCGACAACGGCGCCAAAATTTAATCACCCTCAACTGTGTCTAATAAAAGACTAAGCAGGCGTTGCAAATATAATCCGAGGTGTTAAGCCCAGAGTCGATCTCACAGGGAATTAGTGCATCAAGAAAGCCGTTAAAATACTAAACACTCACTTAATCAACTTTCTCAAACTTTATGAATAATAATCGATGTTATAATTACCACTAAGATCAATGAAATTTCTAAACTAAGATTAACTAACAGCAGTTGTAAACAATTGGAATAAAGGTCTAAGGCAATGGTTTCGCCCGTTGGTACTTTTCCTAATTGTATGTTCCTATAGCTTTGACTTTTTTGTCTCTATCAATCATGAACTCTCCAGCTATCGTAAATCTCTCTCGAGCATTTATGATAATTTACTACTCACACTCTCTCGAGCTACGCTAGCTATATTTACGTTACAACTCACTTTAGATTGCACCCGAGGTACATTATCTCTAACCCAACCTCTAAACCCTCGGTTATAACTCTCGTCTATACTCCGGGAATGATGTTATTCAACAACTACCTAAATATGAACTCTCTCTCAAGAAGATACATACTAAATAGGAACCGCTGGTTGAGGGCCCTTCAACTAACTACAATCAAAACGTAGTTGAACAAATAGAGATAAATAACCAACTCAAAACTATATTAACATGCCAACGAGTTCATCCCCAATAGGTTTCACCGAAACCTTAGATTAAAGTATTTAGCTACACATAATAGAAATGAAAAATACAAAGGAATCCATAGTCAATGGCAAAATAATAAAAGAAGAAAATAAGGATTGATGCCCCAATTGCCTCTTGCCTTTGCTTTTTTTTGGTGTTCTAAACTCTAAAACCTAATTTTCTACCTTCTCTCGGGCGAAGTGGACCTTATATAGTTGATGTAGAATGGCCTGGGACTTCCAAATTTATCCCTGAAATAATGCCTCACGCGTCTGGACTAGCGCGGGCGCGCTATGCCCGCGCTAGTGGGGTTTCTGTCTGCCTCTGGATCGCTGGATTAGCGCGGGTGCTCTAATGCCGCGCTAATGCCCGCGCTAAAAGGGTTCTTCACTGCCTCATGAGATCTGAACTAGCGCGGGCGCGCTAATGCCTGCGCTAGTAGGGTTTTCCACCGTCTCCTTATTCATCCTAAGTCTCCAGTCTTCAATTCATCCAAAAGGTACCCCATGGTCTATTCTACTTCAATTCTTGCCCGGATCACCGTCATAAGCTTTTCTTACGGTATTGCACTCCTGCGAAACACACAAGTCACCATTAGAGCACATTTTATCCTTATTTCACATACTTAAGACAGTAAAGCATCATTAAGTTAGAGTATAACATAAGCCAAATCATACACTTTTAACCTATTATCACGAGGCATAAGGGATGATTTGACCACAATAAAAACGATGAAAAATAACGAAAATCATTGGAATCCAAGAGAAAGAAAATATGGGTTTGTCATTTTACTAAAAAACTATTAGTTTTTTGTTCTAATTACTATTACTACTATATATAAATGGACAAGGGGGACGAACACAGCATTTTTGAAATTGTACAACACGTTATGTGACTTGTACTATACTTGAGCCTGTTTTATTGGTAGTCGATTCCTTTTTTGTAACTTTGTTATCACGTGTTTTATTTCTCTTTTAAATAGACCATCATTTATATCCCTATCGATATTGATTCAGATGGCAAACACGTGGTTTCTTCTTTTTATTTCTTACTCCTTTCGTTTCAGGTTATGTGAATTTTTCTTTTTTTTGGTCCGTTTAAAAAAGAATGATTATTTTTTAAATTTAAAAATACTTTAGCTTAAACTTCAATTCTATTCTTAATGAGAAACTTTTATAATCACACAAATACTCTGGACTACTTTTTGACTTGTTTAGGACCACAAATTCAAAAAGTCTTCATTTTTTCTTAAACTTCATGCTCAGTCAAACATGTTCACATAAATTGGAACGAATGGAGTATTGTTTTTTGGTTCTTATTCGATACTTCATCCGGTCCACTTTAAGTGGTATTTTGGCTCTTTTCACACATATTAAAGAATTTATCTTTTTACCATTAATTAACGATGACATTGACCATATCAATTTTAATTTGTTCATTGGAATATAACAAACTACTCATACACTCTTTACTCCAAGGGCAACTTTGAAAAAAAAATTTAATTCGTTCTTGAAAAATTCAAATATTATGGACCATACAAAGAAAAGCCAAATAATCACTTAAAATGAACCGAATGAAGTATCATCTATTGATGTGTTCTTTTACTCTTCTTTTGCTTTTATTCCTCTTCTTCTTCTTCTTTAGTAAAGAACGCAAATTTAGGGAGTCTGTTCATAGGTATGTTTCTTTTCGGCGTTTAATTCTCTTTTTCTCAGTCAAATCTAAGCATTCTTTTTGGATTATCTTATCACGTTATTTGTGTTGTTAGTACAATTTTTACTTTATCTGAAAGTGAAAATATTTTTTTCATTTAAGGAAAAATAAGGCATTCTTCAATTTTCGCGTTGTTCTGGTAATTTGTATGGAACATGAAAAGAAAAAAACAAAGATGTAGCTTGTTCTACTGAGAATCTTGCAGGTATGTTCTTCTCATTAACGAAATCCGTACAATTTAATGTACCTTAAGTCATAATCTTTAAAAATGGACAGCTTGATATGTTTCCAATGTTATTTACTTTGTGCTTCTGGGAAAATTGAAAATGGACTTATGAGGAGAGCGAGGTTACTTCAAAAAAAGATTTGTGTTGGAGCAAAAATTTTGTTGTTTGAGCACTAAATCTATACCAGGTAAAATTGGTTAGCGATAGTTGGACGAATGATAAGGTGTCACGTAGAACTGAAGACATGTAGGATGTGAGTCAGCAAATAGTTGCCACTAAGTGCAAGTATATGACCGGTGCTGGATGAATCCCAAAGACGGAATAGTCGATAGCAAAGATCCAAAATATTGACATCGGGATAGCATTCAATGAGAAGCCGTTACAGAGAATATCTGTATTTATTGCCAACCGTTATGCAACCATCAATGGCGATCTTATTCTCATTCAAGAGGAGCTTGATTTGAGGATCTTGTCTCCCTAAATATAGCTATAAATAGGGAAATTAGCATTCATTGTAAGGATAGAATATTCTGAACATAAAAACTATATTCTACTCTCAAATTATAAAATTACTTGTTTTCATTGTTCTTAATACTATTCATATTACTTTCGGAGAAGCTCATCACATTAGCAAGCATGTATTTCTTTAAGTTATTTTTACATTCCTTATTTTATTCTTGTTTATTTTATATTTTTAGATCAAATTAGTTCACCTGTTTATAAAATTACGCTATAAATTCAACTGTAAGATTTTATGGGTAAATAAAATCTTCCTTTACTTTGCACTTTCAGTTCAATTGGTATCCCACTACAACGCCTAAAAATGTTGAACCACATTAATGGAGATTAAAGAACACATTTCCTCTCTTTTTTGATTATTACTTTTTTTCTTTTGGTGATCACCCAGTCTGTCAGCTTGGGTGCTTTCACCTACTGTTCATTTTGCTGAGTTCCAACTTCAATTTTGGCCTTCTGCTATGGCCTATTAACTAATTGTGCGTATTTCATGCTCTTAGCCTGTGGCTTACTTGTTTTTATGAATTTAATTTTCGGAAAATTCCATCATGTAACACAAGTGCCATCATTTCAAATTTCAATGATTAATAGCTTATTTGGCCAAGTTTTTTTTTTTGGGCCAAAAATATATTTTTTGGTCAAAAGCACGTTTGGCCAAAAATTGAGGTGTTTGGCTAAGCTTTTGGAAGGAAAAAAAATATTTTCGAAGAGAAGTAGAAGCAGTTTTTGAGAATCAGAAAAAAGTAGCTTCTTTCTAAAAACACTTTTCTAATAAGCACTTTTGAGAAAAATACACTTAGAAGCAGTTTTCAAAACTTTGGTCAAACACTAATTATCGTTCAAAAGTGCTTTTCAAATTAACTAGCCAAAACACAAATTGCTTCTCACCAAAAATACTATTTTTAAAAATAACACCTATCAAAATAAGCTAATTTTAGAAGCTTGGTCAAACAGGCTATAAGTCAGATACAAATTATTTGTCGTCATGTTGTGGATCTTGCATTATTCTTGATATATTTTACACGAACATCCTTTTTTTCTTCTTTACCTTGCCCCTTGTCATTGACTTCTCCTTTTTCTCTAGGTATCAACTTCTCCTATCTCTTTTCTCTATTCATTAATCTCTTCCAAATCAAAAATTATGCTGGTGGATTTTTTAACCGGTCTGCTATCCGATTTACTTTTTTTAATTTTCTTTCTTTTGGCACTTGGTTCTTAGAAATTACACCCAAGAGGGAGTTGTTTATGCGTCAAAAAGAAAGTTAATCGTTGTGAATATGATACATTAATCTCACTGAATAAATCCAATAAGAAACAGTCTATAACTAGCATATGTCGTGGGAAGTTTGAATTTTGATGAAATAAGTAATAACCACATGTTAGTTATTAGCTTGATAAGCAAGTCGCAGGGTTCTTAATTTCTTATAAATTTGCTAAAGTGTTGATGCGCATGCAGAAACACACTAAACAAAAGGAAGGTATCTTTGAGACCGAGCAACAAATGCATTTTTAAGTTAATTGAGTATTGTAGTATTATGTATCCTTGAAATTCTAGACTCTAAACATGCCCAATTGCAGCTTTATTTTTATGCCAAGAGTTATCCAAAAGCACTATAGGTCATTCTAGACTATGCCCATAATACATACATTCCAATGGCTCCATCTCTTGCAGCGGCTATATTGAGAGTGCAGTTCCACGATTGTTTTGGCAGGGTAATATTATAATTTTTGTTTACCTTGAAAATGGTAATTATAATTATATTTGATTATGTGGTTCTAAAAATACGTGATCTATATTAATATTGGTTTTTAGGCAGTAGATGCTGAGTGTGAAGTGAAAAAATGAAATAAGAGCAAAAGGAAACGAGATTACGCAAACCGGGTAACAGAGAGGCCGGTCTCGAGGGTAGTCGGAAGGGCCTCGAGGTCGAGCTTTAGAAGCTTGACTAGGGGTTATCGATAACAATATAACAGTATTGAATGCCTTAAGAATGGCCTATTTATGATCAATAACAAGTAATAAATGAAGAATAATTCAAGAACACAATAAGAGAAAAGCAATAAATCAATGAAGCAATTGTAGAGAATGTTTTAGTTAGAGAGCAGAGGATGTTCTTCTTCTTGTATAAATGTCATGTGTGTTACAAAGTGACAAGGGTCCCCTTTATATATGAGGGGGAATCCCAACATAGTACATGTGTAATTAATGCAAAGAGATATGGTTGGTACAACCATTTAATATCACGGTACGAGCTTGTACTATTTTGTATACTTTGTCATCTTTAACCACATGCCCCTTGGAAATTTCCCGCCTTTCCATGTTGACCTTTGATTTATACTGCCTCGAGGTCGAGGACCTTCAATATGCCCCCTTGATGCCAAAACTTGAACCTTCGAGCCTTCTGAGCATCAAAATGACAGTAAAATCGGACTCTCCGATTTTAGCCGTATACAGATAATCCCCGCGTTTCTTAGAATGAAGAGATAAGAAACGGTCTTGACATTTTGCCTCTTCAACACTCCTATTATGACGTTAATCCCTTCAGAGCATTAAATGACGTGACATGAAAAGTTGCACAGAGATTGCTGTCAACACAATTCTCGAGAAGCCCATGAACTGTCATAGGTTCGACTCTTCCGCTTCAAGCATGCCCAAAGGGCCTCTATAAATACTACAATCACTTTCTTTTTCATAGTTTTGCATCTTCTTCATCTTCTCCAAACCTTCAAATTTCAATTAAGTGCTTCCCATTCTTATCTTTTGCATGTGTACGTTTTTTCGTCTTCTCACTTCAAAACTCGATAGCTATCATGGCAAAAACTTCCAAAACGGTTCCACAAAATGAGGGAGTTGCTTCTCCATCATGCCCGTTTAAGAGCAAGTCAAGAATTTCTCCTACCATCGAGTAATACATCCCTGGCCCTTTCGACACCATTTCTGACTTTACAATAGAAAAACCATCTTCTACACCGGACCGATGCGAGCCCATGTCCCGATACATAAGTGTAGTATCGAATATAGAGAGGGTAAAACTTGAATGCTGCTGGGGGGAATCGGCTCGAGCAGAGATCCCTACGGCTCACGAAAGCATAGTCACGCACAAGGCTGGATTTCTCAGTGTATATACGTACCCCTTCACCTTAGGCCTCGTCGATTTATCTTCTCCACCGATTGACCCGGTGATTCTTGATTTTTGTCATCAATACCAAGTGACACTCGGTCAGTCTATCCTTCTTTTTGGAGGATTGTATATATGTTTCGACATATCACCAACATGGTCGAGGGAATGACTTTCACCCTCGACCATTTGATCAGATTGTACAGCCCTCGACTCTTCCCCGGAGGCCTTATTAAACTGCACCGCCGATCCACCAAGGCGTTCCTCACCTGCATCAACGAGGACAGAGATCGGGGATGGATAAGCCAATTTTTTAAAATCAGAACTTCGGACATTATCCCCGCTGAATGAATGCCATTCCCGGAGGAATGGAATATGAAACGTAAGTACCCTGAATTGAGCATGTTTCGTTGTCTCTTCTCTTTCGGCTGATTTTCTTCTAATTGTGCAGCCACTGTTTTCTTTCCCGGCATGGTTCAGGACCTTACGGGGTGGATCAAACATTTAGACTCCACTTTCCCATACAACAAACGTGTATGGCGCGAGCTGGCCAAAACACAATGGCAGGCTAAGAACCATAGTACGCTCTTGTTGCTATTGTTTTTTCATTCTTCGTAAGAACTTTTGATGGTGATGTTTTTTGACATAACATGTTTGTGTAGGCCTTGGTGAAGGTGTGTTGATGAGGCCGCCTCGACCTGGAGAGAAAGAGGCCCTGAAGACCATCAAGTATAAGAAAATGAAGAAAGAGGCCTCGGTGGAGTCTCCAAAATCAAAAAAGCCAAAGGCTCGGAAGCTTAAGACCGATGCCACGGTCTTGTCTTGGACGGCCGCTAAGAGTCTGCGGGGTGAGGAAGAGAGCGATGATTCCTTCCCTTTGGTACAAAGGGCAAAACAAAGCGTTGAGGCTTCGAGAGTTGTTGGGCGGTCATCCACTGAGTTAGAGGCGGCCGATGTGGACCCACCGTTTGTAGAGGAGACCCTCGAGGAGGATTTGGGTGCAGTCCCCGATACACTCATCGGACATGGCACAGTCCGTGTTGAGAAGAAATGAGGACCCAAGGAGAATAAAGGAGATAGGGACTAATAAGTAAGGGGAAAAATAAAAGTATGGCAGGACGTTGTCGCAGGAATCGATCTCAGAACCAAGAAGCCAGCCCAAGACTTAAGAGGCAGCACTAAACCACGGCACCCATATGCCACTTGTGTAATGCGGGTGCCAATTTTTATATATTATATTATTTCATATATATGAACATACTTGCTGAGAAATTTTGCCGAAGCGGACGGGTGGCGGCCACCCCTACACTACAAGGTAGATCCGCCCCTGGATATGAGTGGTATCAAGAAAGATAACGCTACACAAGCAGAGAATGTTGAGACTTCCGATGGTAGGAGTATTCCGGCACAGAATGATTTTGTTCTACGGTTGGAGCAGAAGATACTAGAGTTACAAGGGGAACTTGAGCAGGTCTGTAACTTGGAAAACCTTTCCCTCACCTTGAACGTCCCAAACATCAACCAAATAAATACCCAAAACCCAGCGCCTCCTCAAAACACACCAAACCAGCATCCAAAAAATCCTCCCGCACCTCATCAATACACCACGCCTCCCCAAAATCTTAATCCTCCACCAATATTAACTCATCCTCAGCACCAACATCATCCAACCCAGTAATCATAAACTACCAGCTACCATACTCTTCAAAACACACCACAACCTATGCCTGATCCACAGAACTCACCAATGATCACCACTACACCCAAATCCCCGGAATCCATCAAAATAACCTCATATACGTAGAAACCTTACCTCACACTTCACAACAAACACCATACACACTAGAATCCACTGAGAAGGACCTACTCATCAAGAATATGGTGGAGGAAACTAAGAGGCTCATAATTAGAGTCCAAGGCGTCGAAGGGGGTAAAGGAATTCAGGGTTTGAACTATGAAGATTTGTGTATTCAGCCGGACGTAGAACTGCTAGAGGGTTACAAACCTCCCAAGTTTAAAATGTTCGACCGAACAGGTGGCCCAAAGATGCATCTGAGGACATACTGTGACAAGCTCCTAGGGGTTGTTAAAGATGAAATAATCCGCATGAAATTATTCATGAGGAGCCTCACTAGAGACACCCTATCTTGGTATATCAGCCAAAATCCAAAGAAGTGGATTAAGTGGGTAAGCATGGCATCAGATTTCATGGACCGATTCAGATTCAATATAGAAAATGCACCAGATGTCTTCTATATCCAGAATCTCAAGAAAATTCTAACAGAAACCTTCCGCGAGTATGCTACTCGGTGGAGATCAGAAGCTACGAGAGTAAGGCTGGCATTGGAAGAAGAACAAATTCTTTGTCCGGGCCAGGATCCACAATGTTATGAGAGGTTAATGGTCATTGAAAATCATAAATTCTCCGACATCATCAAATTGGGAGAAAGAATAGAATAATGAATTAAAAAAGGGATGGTAACTAATTTCGAGGCATTACAAGCTACCAACAAGGCCTTGCAGTTAGGAGGCATATCCAAGAAAAATGAAGTATGGGCCGTGATGGTAGCCCAAGGTTCGAAATCTCGTCTCACATACCAAACACCTCCACCCACATATCAGCCTTCACCTCCCATATATCCACAACCCGCCACCACTTACCATACTTATATTACCCAGCCAGCATATTACCACTCCCCGCCAGCCCGCCAATACTATCAAAAATCTAGACCAAATTTTGACCACAGACCGCCCAGACAATACACCCCTATTGCCGAACTCATCGATCAGTTGTATGAAAGACTGAAAGTTGTCGGTTATGTCACTAATATTCCCGTTGTTGCCATGGAAAATTCCTCCCAATGGGTCAATCAAAATAAGACATGTACCTACCACTTCGGCATGAAGGGTCATATTATTGATGAATGCCGCACTCTGAAGGACAAGATCTAGCCGTTAATTGATACCAAGGTTATACAAGCAAAAGAGGCTTCACTTAACGTCCGCAACAATCCCCTCCATGATCACATAGGCGAGGGGGTAAATGTGATAGAAACTGATGAAGAATGGGACCCGGAAGGGTCAATTGGGCTCATTCGAGAAAGGGATGATCCTAATAAACCTACAGTCACTCTCACTCCTATTCTGATACAGATACAACCACCAATTTATGTTGAGGTAGCTGCATTAAACTCCATTCGAAGTTGAAGTAACAACACCTGCAGTTGTGCCTGCTCCGTTTGAAGTAGAAGTGACCGCACCATTCACTGTTGCGGTAGCACCCGCACCATCCTTTAATTCCAATGTCATACCCTGGGACTACACCACAGGAGTAAGAAGGAAAGGAAAAGGGAAAATGGAAGAAAATGGCGCAGCACAGGGGATGACCAGAACTGGTAGAGTTTACACACCTGAGCACCTAGGGGGAACGAGTAAAGAAGCCTCTTCCAAACAACTTATCATTGAAATCGACCTGGACAATCTTTGGAGAAATGTGCAAGCGAGAGAGTACTCTATAGTGGACCATCTGGAAACAAAAACCATGTGTAAAGACCCGTAAAATTTCATGGCGAAAAATAATGCCCAAATAGGTCCCCGTGTTGTTATAACTGTAGAAATTCTTAAAACAGGCCCTTTTTGAGTAAAAGGTACCCCGGGGCTTAAAAGATAAAATTTTCCAGAGTTGCGATGTTATGCGGCGCACTATGCGATCACATAACAGGTATGCGGACCGCATAGTGGTCGCATACATGGACAGTCTGCTGTCTAATTTGAGGACAGCTATGCGGCCCAAGATGCGATCGCATTTTGAGAATGTGGACCGCATAGCTGTCATATTCTTGCACCTCCATTTATGAGGAGGAGGTTATGCGACGCACTATGCGATCGCATAACAGGTATGCGGATCGCATAGTGGTCGCATACCTGGGCAGTCCGGTTTCTTTTTGGCCCATTCGAGGGTCATTTATGCGATAGGAATGCAGACCGCATAGCAGGAATGCAATCGCATTCCTGACCATATTTCTGCTTCAGGACTGTTAAAATGATAATTTTCATACCCGACCCCCAGTTCATTAAAACACTTACCCCCTTCCATTTTAATGATTTTTTGAACAAAATAGAGAGAGGGAAGAGAGAGTTCTTGAGAGAGAAGGTTCTATCTTCCCCCAAAAAATGATTCTTCACTATCACTCGGGCCTTGAAGTTATTGAGTAATTGTCATCTTCTTCACTCTAAGAGGTGAGTCCCCACCCCATTTCCTTTTAATTCTCAGGTTTTGGCTAAAAAGGGTAGAACACATAAATTGATTCTTGGAGATAAAAGCTGATACCTTGCATGCATGTAAGTTAAACTCCCTAATCTAGTAAAGGGAAACGAGTTTGGGTAATTATTCAGAAAAAGGGGGTTAGCTAATCTAAAGGACCACATAGTATTTGATAAAATGCCCAAATGAGTTCAAGGTTCCTAACTCTAAGTTTTAATGTGTCACATTGTAAACTAGATTGAAGGCCTTAGAAGGTCCAGTGATTTGGGATAGAAATTAAAGGGGAAAATTCCAACTCGAGGTATGTATGGATAACTTTAATCTTTGTAGAGTCACCTTGTTGGTGCCCGAGCATTCGGTATGAGTTTCTGGCTTATGCATATGTGAATCGATTGTTCTAATGTGTTGAGGCGTAAGATTCTGTTCTCTGATTGTCCTAGTTGATTTCCATGCCACCATGCTATATGAGATTGTGAAAAGGTGATTCTTTGTGCTCATTCTATCATGTGAAAAGCTCGTTAAATGTTGAATACATCGGTATGAGAGGATGTGCTGCAAAATGAAAGAAATGATAACGAATCAAATTTTTGAGTGTATCTAAGTGCTAAATGTGGTGTAGCAGGTAATGGAGGGGAAATATGGATTTATCTAATTGATTTATATGTTGATGGTACGCCGTATATGACTCACCGTTTGGTATAGATTACTATGGCCTTGATTTCACATGGTTATTTAGTTGTTATGAATGTATATTCTTGATGATGAAAATCTTTGTGATTGAATTGATTGGTTGTTGTTGCTATCAAATGTCATTGTACGGTGGGATCGGGTTGCACGCTGCAACAGAATTGTAAGGTGGGATCGGGTTGCACGCCGCAACAGAATTGTAAGGTGGAATCAGGTTGCATGCCACAATAGAAGTAATAAGGGTGTAATGTGTTTGTGAGATGGAATCGGGTTGCACGCCACAATAGAAGAAATAAGGGTGGAATATGATTGTAAGGTGGGACCGGGTTGCGCACCGTAACAGGGGAATAATTGAAATAAGGAAATGTGAAAACCTCATTTGTGATTCTCTGTATCTCTGTGCAATATTTGTTTGGGTTTCTTTAACTGCCTCTTATATGTGTATTTCTTGATTTTACATAGAGTAAAATTTGTCTGTACATGATAGTACTATTCAATGGTACTAACGTCTCTTTTGCCGGGGGCGCTACATCTTTTATATGGATGTAGGTGGTTCTATAGCAGGTAGCTCGGTCCGCCGTTAGCGGTGCCTCATCTTCATCTCTTCAGCAGTTCTGGTGATCCCCATTTCCTCTCGGGGCCGTGTGTGGATTATATCATTCTCTTTTGCTTATGTTGTAAAAGGTATAGCCGGGGCCTTGTTACCGGCAAGTCTATGTAAACTCATAGCACTCTTAGAGGCTCCGTGAATACTATGTGGGTTGTATATATATTTTGGGTAGTAGTTGTAATTATTCGGAATCGTGGTCCCGTGATGGAAATGTTGTGTTTAATTTGTATAATTTTGGGATCATCAAAGGATTGAAGCTTTAAAATAGGAAAATGGTTGTAAATTCATTATAAATTTGTATATTGTGCACGCGTGATAATGCGTTAGGTAGGAAAGGCAATCCAGGTCCGCTTGACTGGGATCATCCGGTAAGGTACCGGTCTCGTCCCTCGGTTTTGGGGCATAACACCCTGTTCAGATATCTATTCTATCATTACTGCAGAATTTTGAACCACATAGGAACACATTGATGAAGGTATTGAACGAGGCCTATGTGTCAAACAACATTACCAGTGGAGAAATGGCCAACATGGTAGGAGAAGTATTGGAAAGCCATAAGATCACCTTCCATAAAGAAGAGCTGCCACCAGAAGGATTGAGCCACAATAGAGCACCACATATCACGGTACAGTGTGAAGACAAATTCATTGCCAGGATTCAGATAGATAGAGGTTAAGTCTCAACATCTGTCCATTAACGACTTTGAAGAGATTGGGTAAAGGTTTACATGAGATACGAGCATGAACTATAAACATAAAATCGTTCGATGGATCTCAAAGGGCCACAATCGGAGAAACCAACCTTTGCTTACAAATGGGCCCAACTTGGTTTGATGTTGAATTCCAAGTACTCGACATATCCGCCTCATACAATTTGCTATTGGGACGATCTTGAATACACGCCGTTGGGGCTGTAACATCTACACTGCATCAGGCTGTGAAGTTCGAATGGAACCATCAGGAGGTGATCATTCATGGAGACGGGAGTAATCCCATTTACACTAATCAGACTGTTACAGTCGTGGAAAATAAAAGGAAGTTGGGCGGAGAGACTTACCATCGCATTGAGTGTGTTAATGCAATTGAGAAGGACAAGTGGTGGAGTAGCAAAATAGAGAGCATATTGGCATGGGCAGGATATGAACCTGGTAAAGGTCTCGGAAAGAATCTCCAGGGTATTGCCAAACCAATACAGTTAAAACGTCATGTCACAACCTTTGGACTCGGATATCAGTATACCTGGAACGAATATCAAAATTGGTTGCCGCTATGGCACGGTCCTTATTATCCTCTCGAGCAACCGATACCACATTTGAGTCAATCCTTCATCAGGCCGATATGATGTAGGGATCTGAAGAAGATGAAATTCTAGCTGGTTTTAGGAATCTGTTCTTGGAAGAGAAAAATATGGATTGCAGTGTAATAGTTGAGGAGGAGGAGGAGGAAGTCCTTGTCATCCAGGCAGTGGAGAAGGGAGCTGTCCTCAGGAACTGAAAAGCCACACCATCAAGGGCCCGCCGAGTCCTGGGGTAGCCTGGCTACTAGTGTCATTTATTTATTTTTTTGAAAACCATCCTTTTGAGAATTTTTGAAGAATTTTCAGTATTGTGTTTGGATCATTAAAATCGCTTTTTTGTTTGACATTTTGACACTTATCAATGGCCTGTTTTTTAATTATTTATTACTATTCTCTATATTTTTCTCTCTACAGCATTACTATTTCTTATCTTGTTGAACCAACAACTGTGACATGTAATGAGACAACGCGACATAAGGATAGTGTCTCAGAAGAGATAGAATAAGAAGACGTAATACTTGAGGAAATTATCAGAGAAGTTGAGAATTTTGAGAACAAGCCTAAGTCCAACTTGGACGAAACTGAGATACTCAATTTGGGAGATTTCGAAATGGTCAAAGAAATTCGCATAAGCATTCACTTATCACCATCAGAGAGAGAGGAATACACCCATTTCCTTAAGGAATATGAAGATATTTTTGCATGGTCTTATGATGATATGACTGGTTTGAGCACATCAATCATGGCTCACAAACTACCTAACAACCCAACATGTCGGCCGGTGAAACAAGAACTCAGAAAGTTCAAGCCAGACATGAGCCTGAAAATCAAAGAAGAAGTCACCAAGCAGGTCAAAGCTAAGGTTCTCAGGGTGGTTGAACATCCAACTTGGTTGGCTAACATCGTGCCAGTTCTGAAGAAGGATGGGAAAGTCAGAGTATGTATCGATTATCGGGACCTAAATAGAGCAAGTCCCAAAGATGATTTCCCATTACCCAATATACACATATTGATCGACAATTTTGCCAAGCATGAACTCCAATCCTTTGTGGATTGCTTCGTGGGATATCATCAGATCTGGATAGATGAAGAAGATGCCGAGAAAACAGCTTTTATCACATCGTGGGGGGTGTACTATTATAAAATGATGTCGTTTGGTCTAAAGAATGATGGGGTCATTTATATGAGGGCCATGACGATTATTTTCCATGACATGATACACAAGGTAATAGAAGTATACGTGGATGACGTTATTATCAAATTCAAGAAGGTCACAGATCATATAGCAGACTTAAGGAAATTCTTTGATTGGCTTCGGAGGTACAAATTGAAATTGAATCCCGCAAAATGTGCCTTTTGGAGTCCCTGCTGGAAAATTATGAGGATTCATCGTTCAGTCGCCGAGGAATTGAGCTAGACCCGTCAAAGGTCAAGTCCATCCAGGATTTTCCACCTCCAAAGAATAAGAAAGACGTGATGAGTTTCTTGGGGCGTCTCAATTATATCAATCGCTTCATAGCACAATCAACCGTGATATGTGAGTAGATTTTCAAAATGTTAAAGAAGGATGCCGCAACCAGTTGAACTGAAGACTGCCAGAAAGCTTTTGACAAAATCAAAGAATACCTGTCCACACCACCAGTCCTAGTCCCGCCAAAGCCTGGTAGACCACTGCTACTCTACCTCTTCGTGTTATATGGGGCTTTTGGTTGTGTCTTGGGACAACACGACAAGACGGAAAGGAAAGAACATGCCATATACTATCTGAGTAAGAAGTTCACATCCTACAAAGCACGGTACTCTTTGCTGGAACGCACCTGATGTGCTCTGACATGGACAACTGAGAAATTTAGGCACTACTTTTGTGCCTACACCACATATCTCATATCAAGGATGGCTCCTCTGAAGTACATCTTCTAGAAACCCATACCTACAGGGAAGCTGGAAAAATGGCAGATATTGTTGAGTGAATTCGACATCATCTATGTGACTTAGAAGGCGGTTAAGGGACAAGCATTAGCGGATCAACTTGCAAAAAATCCTGTAGGAGGAGAATACGAACCACTAAAAACGTATTTTCTGGATGAAGAAGTATCATTCGCAGGAGAAGATATCGTCGAAGCCTACGATGAATGGAGAATGTTATTCGATGGGGTTACAAATTTCAAAGGAGTGGATATTGGAGCCATTTTGGTGTCAGAAACTGGTCAACATTCCCTGGTGTCTGCAAAACTCAGATTTTTGTGCACCTATAATATGGCGGAATATGAGGCTTGCATATTGGGGCTCAATTTGGCTGTTGACATCAATATCCAAGAATTACTAGTAATTGGTGATTCGAATCTACTGGTACATCAGGTGCAAGGAGAATGGGCTACAAAGAACACCAAGATATTACCATATCTATATCATGTACAAGAGATGGTGAAGAGGTTCACGAAGATAGAGTTCAGACATGTCCCAAGAATCTAGAATGAGTTCGCAGATGCACTGGCCATTTTGTCCTCCATGATACAGCATCCTGACAAGAATTTCATCGACCCCATTCCGGTAAGGATTCATAATCAGCCAGCTTATTGTGCTCATGTTGAAGAAGAAATAGATGGGAATCCATGGTTCCATGATATCAAAGAGTACATAGCAAAAGAACAGTACCCGGAGCATGCAAATCATACTAAAAAACGCACGCTCTGAAGATTGTCCAACCATTTCTTCTAAAGTGGAGGAATTCTATACAGAAGGACTCCAAACCTAGGTTTATTATGGTGTGTCGATGCCAAGGAATCTTCCAAACTGATCTAAGAGATACACGCTGGAACTTGCGGACCACACATGAATGGTTTCATTTTAACCAAGAAGATATTAAGAGCAGGATATTTTTGGATGACTATGGAAACAGACTGCATCAGGTATGTCCGAAAATGTCATCAGTGCCAAATACATGCAAATATGATACGGGTGCCGCAAATGAACTCAATGCAACAAGTGCACCTTGGCCTTTTGACGCTTGGGGAATGGATGTTATTGGACCAATCGAGCCTTCCGCTTCAAACGGGAACAAGTTCATTCTACTGGCCATAGACTACTTTCACAAAATGGGTTGAAGCTGCATCTTACAAAGTTGTAACCAAGAAAGTCATCACGAATTTTGTCCGAGATCGTATTGTTTGCAGATTCGGGTGCCGGAGTCCATCATCACTGACAATGCCGCCAATCTCAACAGTGACCTAATGAAAGCTATGTGCGAGACCTTAAAAATCAAGCACAATAATTCCACAGCATACCGGTCACAAATGAATGGAGTCGTGGAGGCCGCCAACAAGAACATCAAAGAGATATCTAGGAAGATGGTAGAAAATCACAAGCAATGGCATGAGAAATTACCATTTGCCTTATTGGGATACCGTACAACAATACGCACATCAATCGGCGCAACTCCTTATTTTCCGATCTACGGTACTGAAGTTGTCATTCCCCCCGAGGTAGAAATTCTTTCCTTGAGAATTATACAAGAAGATGAACTCAGTGATGCAGAGTGGGTAAGGAGCCACTATGCACAATTATCTCTCATTGAAGGGAAAAGAATGAATGTAGTGTGTCATGGTCAACTTTATCAGAATAAAATGTCCAGAGCTTTCAACAAAAGGGTCAAACCTAGACAGTTCGCACCGGGACAGCTGGTGCTGAAACGAATCTTTCCACATCAAGATGAAGCCAAAGGAAAATTCTCGCCCAACTGGAAAGGACCCTACAGGGTTCACAGAGTACTGACGAGAGGAGCACTCATACTCGCTGAAATGGACGGAGAGATTTGGCCAAAGCCTATCAATTCAGACGCAGTCAAAAGATATTATGTTTAAACCACTATATTTCTTCATCTGATGTAATTGAACTACGCTTGACCTGATTCCCGTTTAAGAGGGGATATGTAGGAAGCCTTGTGGGTTCGGTCAAAATTCAATAAAATTTTCATTTTCCCTACAATCAGAAGCTAGGACCCTCAAAATTACGAAACAAGTCCAGCCAACGTCCTCGTATGCAGAACAGTCAAAAAGTTGTCTAAATAAGTGGGGCTGAATTTTGAGGAGGACCCTCAAAATTCTATTGCAAGGAAGTCGCAATGTCTCTAAAAGTGTCACAGTTATTGGCTCATCTAGTTTATTTGATATTGCCTATTACTGCATTTTAAAATAACTATGCACACATATTTTTTCGAAAACTTTAAATTCTATGAAATAGTCGGATGCTACCCACGGTAACTCGAGCAAGGCTTCAATGCGGAGCAAAGCAAAGCAAGAAGGCGAAGGCACGAACTAACCTTCCCAGTAAAACTCACGATTTTCCATTGGATGCAGGAACAAAGAATAGCCACAAATATGTGCATACCTCAAAATCGTTGTCTTCATAACGACAAAGCTCCCAAGCACAAACATATCTCCAGATATGAATACTCTGCTACTGCTTATTATTTTTCCTTTGCATGAGACTAAGAATTTTCTCCATCTTGCATGAGGCAAAGTCGTGCCTCCTCAATTGAATAAGGCTAAGCTCTGCTTTTCCTTTGCATGAGACTAAGCATTGTCTCCATCTTGCATGAGGCTAAGCCCTGCCTCCTCAATTGCATAAGGCTAAGCTCTGCCTTTCCTTTGCATGAGACTAAGCATTGTCTCCATCTTGCATGAGGCTAAGCCCTGCCTCCTCAATTGCATAAGGCTAAGCTCTGCCTTTCCTTTGCATGAGACTAAGCATTGTCTCCGTCTTGCATAAGGCCAATCCCTGCCTCCTCAATTGCATAAGGCTAAGATATGCCTTCCTTTTGCATGAGACTAAGCAGTGTCTCCATCTTGCATGAGGCTAATCCATGCCCCCTCAATTGCATAATGCTAAGATCTGTCTTTCCATTGCATGAGACTAAGCATTGTCTCCATCTTGCATGAGGCTAACCCTTGCCTCCTCAATTGCATAAGGCTAAGCTTTGTCTTTCCCTTGAATGAGAATGAGCAATGTCTCCATCTCGCATGAGGCTAAGCCATGGCTCCCTAATTGCATAAGGCTAAGCTATGCCTTCAATTTCATGAGACTAAGACATGTCTCCATCTTGCACGAGACTAAGCATTGTCTCCATTCTTGTATGAGACTAAGCATTGTCTCCATTGTTGCAAGAGACTAAGAATTGTCTCTCCTTGCATAACCACAAATACTATTCTATTTGAAACCTTGCACTATTCTCTACCTCGGGGATAAGCTCTGCCCCCGATATTACACGAAACTAAAATCTGTCTCGTTTCATTTCAAGCATCATGTCTTTTCATATCATGGGCTGAAACATCGCCATTTTGTCCAAAGGCGTCATAGTCTGAAGGCACCATCCTCATAGTCGGGAGACACCATGCCATGGCCTGAGAATCTCTCAATATTGCACATCATTATTCACAAGGTGCCGTAGTTCAGAGGAACCATTTTCATGGCCCGAGAACATCATTTCATGGCCTGCGAATCCCTATCTCATGGCCCAGGACGTCATGGTCTAAGGACATCATCCTCACCATCCAAAGACGATCTCCATGGTCCAAAGGGAATTTGTAACATGTTTAAATTTTTTCAATAATCGATATATATAGTGTGCATACATCGTGCTTTGAGTTTGCAGGTGATCCAGGAAGTAACCGTTCACCTAACTGGAGCAATCTTCGCTCCGATTTCCGTTCAATGTTCATATCCTGTAATTATTTCACAATTAACCAAACACCGTCCGTTACCCACTCCCATCTTATAACCTTTCAAATATCCATAACCGTTCCCAGATACATCCATTTACAATCCCGATTTCGCCCTGTCCAGAAAAGTCTGTATGTTCCTACAACAACTCCATCGGTTTATTCCACTGTTGGATCCAGAACTACACATGGCCTGATTCTTGTAAAACCAGGGATATGTAGGCATTTCAGAAACCAGGGTTCGACCTATATTTTTTAAAATCACCCCATTCGGACAAAATCGATCATTATTTCTTCACCTGACAACTCTTTCATCCTTCCCGGGTAAAGAGGGGCAGCTGTTGATACCCAATTTTTTCCTCATATTTTAAAATGTATATATATACTTTCAAAATAGTGCATATGCATCATCATGTTATTTACAAACACACACAAGTATTTTTTATAATTTTCCATAATCTTAAAGACCTTAAATCAATTTATTTCAGTATTTTATTAAACAAATATCCAATAATTATCCTCAAAATTATTTTTTGTGATGATTTAATCATATAAACCTATAATTTATACCATCACGAGGTTTTAAATATTTTTCAATGCATTTTTTATAATTACATTTGCATTTTAAGGCTAATTGCACATTTTTGCAATAATAGCCCATATGCATGTATAATTACATTATTTATGAAAAAATAACTTTTTATATTTTTATAATATTAATTTATTATTTTTAATCATATTAGTGCACAAAATAATATTTTTTATTTATTAATTACTTTTATAAATTCTTTTTTTAATAAATATTGGGTATTTAAAAAGGCCCAATTTATAAATATTTCTAGACCAATACACTAACCCAATAAATCTCAAGCCTAAACCAAATAACCCCAGCCCAATCAATTAAATCAACCCGACCCAAGACACTAGCTAATCGTGGTCGTTGATCTCTTAGATCAACCGCCCACGTCATTCATTGCCTTTTAATCACCCTAACACCCCCCCTAACCCTAAATCATTTTCACCACATGCCGCCCCTAAATCCTCTCTACTCTCTCCCCTATGAAGAACCCTAACTTTCCGCCTCTCGAAACCCCTCTCCTAATCCCTCTTTTAATGGGATTTCCTTCTCATTACCACTCTTATTCTGTCCGATCTCTTGAATCTGGACGATATTCCATCTACACACGTTTATTATACATCGTGTGAGTCCGATTTTTTTTTATATTTTGTTGATTCGTACTTACCCTAAAGCTAGGGTTTACAAATCTTTGTCAAATCGAACCAAAATTGGTTCAAGTCTTTGATTTTGAGTGTTATCTTGTCTATATTCACGAGTTTGATTTTTCTTTTCTGTTGATTTTTCACTTACCTTAAAAGTTAGGGTTTTTAAATCTTGTTTTTTTAATTATTTTGACTCACTGATTTTAGTGCTATTTGTGTCTATCTTCATCTTTGTGTGTGAATATTCTGTTAATATTTTATTTTCCTAAAAATTGGGGTTTACTTATTTTTTCCTAAATCCGATTTTATTTTTGAATATGCATGATAATACTTCCTTATTTTTGTTTTATTTACTTGCCCGATCTCTGTCACTATATAAACCCCTCCCCCTTCCCCTGTAAGAGGGACTTTTTCGCTATAATCTCACTAGATTTAAAACTCTACTCTGTTATTTCTTTATCATTTTTTTTCCGTTCTATACTTTGGTTTTGGCCGGCTGAAAGCCAAGGCCACTAAGTTCTAGGTTCTTGCTTCTCGTTGATATTCAGAATACTGTGGACTTTGTTCTTTCTTATATTTTCATTTAACCGGTAAGTTACTTGACTTTTGCAATTCCATCCTTATATATCTCTGATTTACATGTGTTCTTACTTATGAAATCCATGGCTTAATATGTTTCTGGGTTACGTTTAAGCATCACTCTATTAAATTTATATGTGTTTTAGGTCTCTTTAGCATTTAACTACTCTTAATGTTGTTAGTTTTGAGATTATATATGCCTAGCTTGGGTTATCTGAACCTTCCTAAGCTCGTTTAGCTAGTGTAATGACGCCTGAATGTTCATGAATATACTTGCTTGCTTTGTCCTGAATCTCTGTAATGAATCCCTCACACTTGTAGCAACATGTGTTAAGACTTTCATTGTTAATTATAATTTGCCTCTCTGCTATTGTGTCAATCAGCATGCTCACTAGATCTCATACCCCTTTAGTGTTTGCTTGTGATTTAGAACAGTTATCTCAGCCTGTTTGAATTGTTCTTTTATGATGTTGGGATGAATCTACAACTGGACCTTCTTTAGTTAATTAGTCTACTATGTCATGTCTAAATGTTGTCTTGTTTCTTGATAATAATACTAGGATGTATACTTAACATAATTTCCAACCATGTTTCAACATTGTTTAGTATTGTACATCTGTGCATCTCTGTCAATCCTGCAGACTTTTTCTTTCCTTAACTCTTTCAATATGTGACTGCCTATGTGTTAGGTGTTGAACCTGCTAAGTTTATTTTCAAATCCTGTGGCTGGTTCGATTATCTACTCTATGTGCTCAATTTGGTCATGTTTGTTTAAATTATAAGTACCCCTCAATTCTTGTCTCTCAACCTTGGTCCACTCACTTTCATTTGTTACCTGAGCTTTTGAGTTCTCATTCTTAGCCGGCTGAAAGCCAAGGATACTTAGGTTCTACCATTTGACCTCCCTAGTGTGAGCACTGCTCGGGGTCCAATTGAGACCCTTGTGAACTCTGACACACTAGGGTTTGGTCCCTAGTCATTCTCTGAATTTCCTCTATCAACCTCTCTAGTGTGAGCAGTACCCTGGGTTCTTGAAGCCCTTGGGAACTCTGACACACTAGGGTTTGGTCCCTAGTCATTCTCTGAATTTCCTCTATCAACCTCTCTAGTGTGAGCAGTACCCTGGGTTCTTGAAGCCCTTGGGAACTCTGACACACTAGGGTCATGGTTCTAATTGCTCAACTCTCTTTCCTACTGGCTGAATCAACTGGTTTCTGGTTGCTTTATGTAAATGAAAATATGATTTCTGGACTGTGGTAAACTATGTGGAATTGAGAATGAAGGCATGGCCTGGATGGGTATATTTTTGGGCCTACTGTAGGATCACTATAGTTATTTCTACTCTGTAAATTATTCCACTCATTTGGGTCTGTAATAATGTTGTAACAACAATTGGGGTGTTAGTATAATTGGGAAAACGAGTTTATTTTTAACATTCCTATGAAATGGGTAGAAATCCTGCCTATAGGTTTTACTTTGCTCAAATACGTGTTGATATTCTGTGTGTTAGATGACCTGCCTATAGGTGTTTACTTTGATCAAATATGTGCTACTATTGTGTGTGCTAGAAGACTTGCCTATAGGTGTTTACTTTGCTCAAATATGTTTTTCCATTGTGTGTGCTAGATAACTTGCCTATAGGTGTTTACTTTGTTCAAATAGGTTCTACTATGATGCATGTTAGATAACTTGCCTATAGGTATTTAATTTGACGTATTTTTCTCCCACATGCTAGAAAACATGTCTATAGGAGATTAAATGACCATTGTCTCAATACGCATTATAGAATTCTATTAATTCACGTGCTACCAATTTAGAAAATATGCCTATAGGATCTAAAATCACTCTGGATTATCGATTAAATAAATCATGCCTATAGGATCTAAAATCAGTCCTAATGATTGATTATCTTGCTCGCTTCCTTTAAGTGCTAATGTTGAACTTTCAACACTGTGTCATCGCCATTATTAGAAAGCATGCCTATAGGATCCAATCAACCAATTCTGAATATTTTTCTATAGTTATCATTTTCAATTACTGCACAAATCACCTAGATATCATGCTTATAGGTTTAACCGCTTATAACCCATAATCAGTAGGCAACTGCGTAGTCACTTAGTAGCCATATTTAAAAAATGGCTTTCGCATATGAAACTGTCTGCCTATTAAAAATCCAGAATCATAAAGAGATCATGCCTATAGGATTCAATAACTTTAATTTGTATAAAATCTGCAACTATCAATTGCCTAATTTGTTTGCGTGCATTTGTTGTCTAAGTGCGGAGGCTAATTTGAGCCCTTATTTCCTTTTACATGAAAGTCCAGCTTGTTTTGTATGTCGCCTAGTTTTCTCATTCTGAGCAACCTAAGTTTACTAGAACCATCCATGATAGAAGTCCAAACACCTCCTGGACTATAAGTATGGGACGGGTAGTACACGCATAAGGTACGGTTTAGAATAAATTAGTACGCTTTAGGTAAATAACTTAAATATAGTAATCGGATAGCAGGAGATGATAGTCTGTGCCCGCTGAATAATACGAGTAACACCCCACCTAGAGGGAGTTATGAATTATTATTTATGTTTTACGGGATGATCCTTTAGGCTAAAAAAATTAGAAACCCCCCCACCACCTTTGCTTTAAAATCAATTATTTTGTTTATTTGCCCTATTCTGTCTCTCCTCTTTATTTGGACTAATTCATATAATTGGATTTCGATCAGGACCCACTATTGTGGACCTCGAGGAGTGCCTAACACCTTCTCCTCAAGGTAATTTTAGCACTTACCCGATCTTTGGTGATGCAACTGGTTAAACCAGTGTTATCTGCAAATAGGTGCCCTAACGCACCTTAAACCCGTTAGGTGGAGACTCTCTTTTAATACTCTTCCTTAAAGGAGTTGTCATGTGTCGAAACCCAATTTTGCAAGAAAAAGGGGCGCGACAGTAGCTGTGCCTATGCGCCAAGATGACCACCAAATAAACCTGTCAGCACATTTAGTGCAGAAGCGCAACATGAGTACGTAAATCAATGTGTACCCAGTAAGTATCTAGCTTAACCCGGAGAAGTAGTGACGATGGGGCGACATTGACACATAATAGAGGTCCTATAAAGAAATATGATAAATCATAAGCAGATATGAAGCACAACAGCAATAATGAGGTAAAATTATAAGTTACATAATCTTCCATAAATTTCCTTTAAAGATAATTTTTCAAAGTCTCGTATTCTATCTCAACAGCTCAGATGTATCAAGTGACAGTATCAAATGAATAAGGAATACCGTATAAAATTCCAAGCATCAATGGAAGGATAATCTTGTGAATATCGGGACTGCCAGGGATATAATGCATGATTATACTGAGGGTCGTACGACCTGATCCAGAATAATGTGTATACTGTCGAGGGTTGATCGGCACGAATCATATATGCATCTATTATACTGCCGAGGCGTTCGGCCCGCTCCACAAGAAAGGAAATAAATTATCGAATTATGAGACACGTGCTTACAATATAGTACACAACACAACATGAATAAAACCTTTACCGTTTCTCAAATAACTTGCCAACAACTCAAGGATGATAAAGCTCGGCCTAATATATATATATATATATATATATATATATATATATATATATATATATATATATATATATATATATATATATATATATATATATATATATATATATATATCAAGTTCAATTATAATTTCAGTTAGTTAAGCCAACAGAATGAGTTCAAATAATTCAAATATTACACGATAAAGTCCTAAGTCTATCCGGACATAAACATGCCTTAGCTACGTACGGACTCTCGTCACCTCGTGCATACGTATCACCCACAACTAATAGCACATAACAATTACATCACCTCGGGGGTAGTTTCTGATGTCGCCCAAATTCACACCACTAATTGGGATTGTGAAGCAGTCGATGAAATTAGAATTACCCAATGTGAGTCGGGGTCAGAGAGCTTATATTAGATTAGGTATATATATAGACTAAGTGTATGACGTGACCAAAAGGCACTACTATATATTTGGTTGTTTCTTTCTACTTCAAATTTTAATCTATTGTTTGTAAATGAAAAGCTAAGGAACGATATTGTTGGTATTGTAGTTTTTCAAATTATAGAAGTTCTAGGTTCGTGACTTCCAGCTAGGTGGTTACCTAATGAATTGAGGACTTTAGGGCAGGTTTGATTGATCAGGATGCAATATAGCAATCACATGCTATTACTCACTCGATATCTCTTGTTAGTTAGAGTGATTTTCCCCAATTTGACTTTCTCAAGTCAAAATGGGTAATTCACAGATAGATGCTCAAGTCGGGCCTTACTATCTCTAGATTCGACCCTTTAATTCGGGCTATCAATTTCTTAAGTTCACTCCAACTCCTTGTTAGCCTAGTTTTCCTAGACTTAGTCTCTCTTCCTCAAGTAGAGACTAGGTCAATTAGTCTTGAATCAATGTTTGCAGCCATTGAATCTAAAACTGAAGCAAGAACTAGGCTAAATATCACTTATCTAATCACAAACAAGCCCTAAATTAAACACCCATTAGGCATCACACTAGGGTTAGGTCACAACCCTAGTTGAAAAATTAGATACTCATGGATAAAATTGAAGAAACTAAAGAAGAAACTAAGATTAAACTCATAATAGATGATTAAGAGAAGAAAATCTAATGTTAAAATGATAAACTATTACAAAGTTACCCAAAATAATAAAGGAAAAAGGGCTATCTACTTTCAGGTGTTCAAACCTAACCTAAATTTGACAAAAATTCTATTTATACCCAGCTAAAATTATCGGACAAAATTGCCCCTGTGGAGGTTTAGCGACCGCACAATTTTGTGTGCAGTCCGCACTTTGAAGTTGACTTGACAGGATGGACTTCTGAGTGCGGCCGCACTCTTGGACTTGAGCTGGACATGAGAGATTTCTGCGGATCGCATATTTCTGAGTGTGGGCCGCACAATAGTAGTGCGGTCCGCACTTCTTCAGGGACCCAAAACACCATCTCTCTGAACATCTTCTTCTGCGGCCGCACAATAATTGTGCGGTCCGCACTTTGCACATCATTTTTGTCAGAGGATCTTCATAATCAGCGGTCGCACACAATATTGTGTAGTCCGCACTTTTGCTCTTTATGCCTTGTTTTAGTCATTGTCCAAGTTTACTCCTTCTTGAGTTGATTTTTATTTCTTTGGCTCATTTCCCAATAATCCTGCAAGAAAGCACATTTCATTAGTTTTCGAGAATACCTTTAAGCATTTTTGAGCTAAAACGAAAGTAAAAGAGTGAAAATAAGTGGTCAAAATCCCTACTTATCAACTCCCCCAAACTTAAGTTTTTGCTTGTCCTCAAGCAATTAAGGTAATTCTCACCTCCACAAGAAAAGACCTATTTCAGGTGGCCTAGGTTAAATCAAACACCCATCAATTGGGACCAACAATTACCCACACACTCATGAATCATCAACAAGCCTATGTTTTGAATGTTAAAGCACAAATAGCTCTATTGAGATGCTTGAGCATCAAGAATTAACTTTATTCATCAAGGAAGTTCGCACTTTCATGTATGTCATTGTGGATCCCAAACTCTTCCTCATATACTCTCTGGTAGCTCATCTCACTTAGGAATGAAACATTCAATGCAATGTTCTAGATAGGTTCGCTCATCACTCTCAAAAGAATGCCACAATCCTGGCTCTAAGTACCATATGCTTGCCCCTCATGTAGATCACCACTAATGTAAGATTACTCGGCTTGAAATCATGTATGGATTTTTGGGCATGTAATGAAAGCTTTTAGACTAAGGAGGGAAATATTGGAATGGAACTGGTTCATCTTTCCTCCAGCACTCCATTTTCTCTTTTTGGCTCATATTTTACCGACTCTTTGAGTCATTTTCTTTTTCCTTAGCGGAAATAGAGAGACTTGACATCACTCTTTCTTGGTCATGTTATTCATATTCTCCTTCTTTGTTTTCCCTGTGCTTTGCATTTTTGCTTCCTTTTGAATCTTTTCAACCCTTTCACATTATTCACTTTCTTTTTGTGTTTTTCTTTTGCTCTTTCTTTCTTTTTCTTTGACTTTCCTCTTCTTCATTTCTTTTCTCTATTTGTGCCTTGATACCATCTTCAAACTCCTCGTCTCTCCCCCAAACTTATGTTTTCGCCATTTGTTTCCCATGAGTGCTAAAGAAAGCCCGGGTGCCAAGAGAGGGCCACTATAAAACGGGTAAAGGTTTCTAACATGATTATCGAATGAAAATGGCTTTAGGATCAAAAGGGTTGACTAGGAAGAATATCATTGGTGGGCGATGGAAGGTTTCAAAACGGGTCAAGAAGATCCTACAATCACTTCTCAAGCCAAGCTAACTTAGAATTTCGCCTAAAAACACATTCGGGGGCAAGTTCTAGGCCATTAGCACGGGTACTTGGACTTGTAACAAATACCTCACCTCTCACACAACCATCTCTCTGAACTTCTTCAGGGACCCAAAACACTATCTCTCTGAACTTCTTCTTCTGCTACCGCACAATAGTTGTGCAATCCGCACTTTGCACATTAATTTTGTCAGAGGATCTTCATAGTCTGCGGCCGCACACAATATTGTGCGGTTCGCACTTTTTCTCTTTATGCCTTATTTTAGTCCTTGTCCAAATTTACTCCCTCTTGAGTTGATTTTTATTTCTTTGGCTTATTTCCCAATATTCCTGCAAGAAACCTCATTTCATTAGTTTTCGGGAATACCTTTAAGCATTTTTTAGCTCAGAGGAAAGTAAAAGAGTGCAAATAAGTGGTTGAAATTCCTACTTATCAGTTTCCCCCTCACAAGATTAGACAGGAGACTTTCCTCGCTCTGAAGTTCCATAACCGGCTCCAACGCCTCTCTAACACCTCAACTTAAAGCCAAACGTTCCGAAACTAGTCAAACAACGTGCAAATCAATCAAATTATACTCCAATGCTTATAATTTAATAATTTATAATGATTCCAAACTCATCTCAACAAAAAAATAAAGCCAACCATCGGACCCACATGCTCGGATTCTGAAAATTTTCGAAGATAAAATTTACCCATAACACCACGAACTAATATATATAATTTATTCCTAATTCCATGTCCAATTTCGTGGTAAAAGTCCAATAATATCAAATCTAGGTTTTTCTCCAAATCCCACAATTTCTACAAAATTTCATGTATAAATCCATATGTAACTCATGTATTTATCTTACAACAAGTGGTAATAACTTACCTCATAATAGATGATGAAATCTCCTCTTCAAAAGCTCCAAAAATTGTCCCAACCAAGTGAAAAATGAGAGAAAATGAGTCAAATCCCGTATTAAATCAAATCTACCCAGGCTCGCTTTTCTTCGTGATCGCGAAAAAAGCCTCGCGGCCGTGAAGGCCAACTCCTCCCTGCTGCCCAACTACTCTATGCATTCGCGACCGCTTGATCGCGTTGGCGATGCCCAGCTGACCCTGCCCTTCGCATTCGCGCTCCACCTCTCGCCTTTGTGAAGGCCTTCTGCCTCACACCCATCCTCCTCCCAGCCTTCTTCGCGTTCTTGATTATGTCCTCGTGTTCGCAAAGTAGTACCAAGTCCTTCTACGTGTTCGCGTGAGCCTCCTTGCGTTCGCGAAGAGAAAAACTTGGGCCCTTCATCAGCCTCCTTCGTGATCGCGGGACTACTTTCACGATCGCGAAGCACACCAGCAGCATCAAAACATCCAAACTTGGTCTGAAACCACCCCAAATCACACCCGAGGCCTCCGGGACCCCGTCCAATCACACCAACAAGTCCAATACCTTATACAAACTTATTGAAATGCTCGAAACGCCGCAAATAACATCAAAATCATGAATGGACAATCAAAAATTTTCTTTCAACTTTCAAACTTCCAAACTTCGACAAACGTGCCCAAATCATACCAAAATATTCTGAAATGACACCAAACTCTACGTACAAGTCACAAATCACGATACTAACTTATTCCAAGGCTCGAAACTCTAAACAGACATCGATAACACCGAAATTCACTTCAAATCAAACTTTAGAAATTCCTAAACTTTCAAAATGCCAACTTTTCATAATAAGCGTCGAAATGCTCCCAGACCACCTGATAGTTGTACCTACCGTCTTTTTTTGGATCAATATCAGCAGTTCATCCAACGATAAACTTAATCCGAATTATAGAGCTATGACACAATCAAACCCGAAACTCAACCCGAACATACATCTAACTCTGAAATCATCATACAAAATTATTAGAACCTTCAAATCCCGGTTCTGAGGTCGTTTACTCAAAAGTCAAACCTTTAGTCAACTCTTCCAACTTAAAGCTTCCGAATATAGAATTTTTCATCTGAATCAACTCTGAACTTCCCGATATTCGATTACTACTACGCGTACAAGTCATAAAACATGAAATGAAGTTACTCAAGGCCTCGGACCGTCGAACGACGTGCTAGAGCTCAAAGCGATTGGTCGGGTCATTACAGAAGGTCCCTAGAGAGTTATGTAACCCCTCTATTTATAGTTGTAGATGATGGACAGTCCGATTATATATAAACTCTCTTTCTTGATTCTGATTGGCTCATGTGAGTCATCAAACGTATCACATAAGCTATGTGATAAGTTTTCTTGTGATTGGCCAAAACATGTCATTTTAGACACTTGGCAGCTCTTGATTGGTCACTGTTTTGGACTGGGATTGCCATATCATTTAACACGTAGCATTATCTTGTTGGCTTTGAGTTTGACTTGATATACATGTATTTGATACGTGGCATGAGTTTGGACCTTAAGATGAAATGAACCTTGGGCTTGAAAATAATAAAATGGACTAATTTAATTTATAAAGTCCAAATTATTATTTAACTCAATTAAATTTAATTCAAATTTTATATGGATTAGACCCAATAAATTTTATACATCTACATTACTTAAGAGTAGTGTTGATCTGATGGTTAATAAAGTGAAAGGAGACATGGAGTCTTATTTTCAAATAGCCCAAAAAATATTAAGTATATAATTTTATCTTATCTGCCTAAGCTTAGGGAGTAAAATATTGTGTGAGATTCTTTCCATTAACTCCAAAAATATGAATTTGTCATTTATCCAACGGTAATCTGGTCAATAGAATGGATTGGTTGATAGGTGAATGAGGTCATTGCTTATTAAAGAAAGAATCAAACAAAACAAAAAATACTGTTGGGTACACAAAAACATTGGAGAAAATAAAGGAGACAAGCAAAAATAGGACAAGAAAGTCATTGAGGAATAGCCATGCATTGGACCTTTGACCAATTTTAATTTATATTTTTCTGTCATAAAGTGACTATATTTTCAAGTTTGACCACAACATGTAATAAATGTCACCACTGCAAATCTAACCGAAAGTCGGTTCATAACATTCTCTTGGGTCCCTGCTGCCAAGACAAGTTAAAAACTTCGAAAGGTCCTCAAACATATTTCATATTTACTAGTCCGTTTCATATATAGAGTATTATTTATCGTGCTTTAGACGCCTAAAGAAATACAATTAATAGTTTTAAATTGTAAGTGTATTTGCCTAATTTCCTATTTAGGCTAATGATGTCTGATTTTCAACTAACCTCTTCTTATACAGACACAAATTCAAGATTTAAAGTATACCGGTTCCTATCATAATCTCAAATTAATATATAATAATAACTGGATTCATAATTAGATATTTATAAATGTGTAGTGAATTTTTAATAGAAATATAGGGTTTATGCAAAAGCTACTGGACTCCCGAGATGTAACGACCCGACAGGTCATTTTGAGCATTAGCATTTTGCTCGGTAGTTTGAGGGTATGAGTAGCTCCGTATGATTTATTATGACTTGTGTGAATCGTCGGCTTTGGTTTTCAAGTTATTCGAAAATGATTTGGAAGAATGAATTTCATGTTTGAAGCTTAAGTCGGAAGAGTTGACCAAGTTTGACTTTTGAATATTTGATCCCGGAACGGAGTTTTGATAGTTCCATTTGGTCCAGATGGTGATTTTAGACTCGGGTGTATGCCCGGATTGGATTTGGATATTTCTAGAAAGTTTCGGCGCGAATTGGCAAAAGTTGGAAATTTGAAGGATTGAAAAGTTCATAAGTTTGACTGGGTTTTGACTTTGATGATATCGGATTTGGATTATGGTTCCGCGAATTGGAATATGTTCCTTATGTCATTTCAGACTTGTACGCAAAATTTGAGTTCAATCCGGATTGATTTGATATGTTTCGGCGCGAGTTTTGGAAGTTGAAAGTTCAAAAGTTCATTAAGTGTGATTTGAGGTGCGATTTATCGTTTCGACGTTGTTTGATGTGATTTGAGGCCTTAAGTAGGTCCTCGTTATGTTATAGGACTTGTTGGTATATTCAGACGGGGTTCTGCGTGGCTCGGAGGAGTTTCGGACGAATTTCAGATCGTTTGGATCAATTTTGTTAAGGCTGGTTTGTTTGAGCAGTCCTGGTGTGATCGCACCTGCTGAATGTTGGGCGCAAGTGCGACGTCGCGCAAGCGAGGCAGTGGCCGTAGAAGCGTCATGGCAGGATTAGGGCAGTGTTGCATGTGCGAGGTTATTTTCCTCACCTGCGTGATCACAAATACGATGCTGGGAACGCGGAGGTGATGGCAGCGCAGAAGGGAACTTTTAACTCACACATGCGTGATCGCAGAAGCGGACTCTCTGTTGCAGGTGCGAGGTCAGTCTACCAGTGGTCATTCGCAGGAGAGAAACTTTTTCCGCAAAAGGGGCTAAGTGAGTCGCACATGTGACGATGCCTGGGCAGATGCTATATATCGAAGGTTTGGCTATTTTATTCACATTTTGAGTTGGGGAGCTCGGATTTGAGCGACTTTAGAGGCAAATTTCATCACAAGGATTAGAGTAAGTGTTCTATACTCATTTTTGAATACATTTCATGAATTTA
The DNA here is from genome assembly GCA_005239505.1 of Nicotiana paniculata. NCBI lineage: Eukaryota > Viridiplantae > Streptophyta > Magnoliopsida > Solanales > Solanaceae > Nicotiana > Nicotiana paniculata. Next base: position 37,537 of record ML315044.1, read on the forward strand.
TCCTCGTTTTTGGCATTTGGTAGATGATTTCAAAAAAGAATTGAGGGTTTTTGCCTAAAGTTTCATAGAGTTTTTGAGTTTTGAACGTTAATCCGGAATCGGATTTGAGTGAAACTAGTATGGTTGGACTCGTAATGGAGTGGATTATCGAATTTTGTGAGTTTTATCGGGTTCCGAAGCGGGACCTCAATACCAATCACGTATCACATAATTCGGGGTTTCGAACCCTCAGAACCAAGTTTGAAATTATTACTTACCTCAAACCGGGCAAAACTCTTCTCCAACACGCCTTTGCCTCTCAAATCACCCTCCAAATGTCCTGAATCTAGCCACAAGCAGTACAATAGGCTAAAGGAATCAATTCCACAAGAAAAATATGAATTTATAAGCCAAAATCAAAAATCGGCTCAAACCCGGCCCTCGTGCCCACGTCTCAAAATCTGATAAATGACACAAAACCCTAAAGCCCATTCACTCATGAGTCTAACTATACTAAATTTACCTAAATCCAATAACAAAATTCCGTTCAAAACCTTAAAATTCTATCCCAAGAACTCTTCCTCATTTTCCCCAAAATTTTCACCCAAATCACAAATTAGATGATGGAGTTAAAGGCATAATCAAGAAATTTGATAAAAATTAGATAGGAATCACTTACCCCAGACACCCACGCAAGAATCTCTCCAAAATTACCTTCTTATGTAATGAACTCGAAATCCTTATTTTGAATATTTTAAATCTACCCAATGATGCCTTCATCGCGAACGCGGCCTTCCACTCGCGTTCGTGTAGAACAAATAAATTTGCCACCAAAAAACCTCGTTCACGAACGCGTTCAACCAACCGCGAACGATGCTTTGGAGACCCCTCACTTCGCGAATGCGACCGACCCTCCGCGAACGCGTAGACCTATGGCATGGCATGGGGTCCCCAGTTGCCTCCTCACTTCTTCGCGAATGCATTACCCTTCTCGCATTCGCGATGCCTCCACTGACCAAACCTTCGCGAACGCGGGCCCCTCTTTGCAAATGCATAGAACAATTTTCCATCAACCTCCAGATACACTTCGCGAACGCGAAAGAGGAAACCAGATGAGCAAAAACCAGAAACTTCAGCTATCAAGCTAAGACCAAGAATGATCCGTTAACCACCCGAAACTCACATGAGGTCCCTGGGACCTCAACCAAACATACCGTCAAGTCCCAAAACATCACACGAACTTAGTCGGACCCTCAAATCACCTCGAACAACATCAAGAATACGAATTGCACACATATTCAAGCCTGATGAACTTTGAAACTTCCAAATTCTACAAATGACGCCGAAACCTATCAAACCACATCCGATTGACCTTAAATTTTGCACACAAGTTATAAATAAAACAACGAACCTACTGCAACTTCCGGAACCGGATTCCAACCCTGGTATCAAAAATTTCATTCCCGGTCAAACTTTCTAAAATTCTAACTTTCGCCATTTCAAGTCGAATTCTACTACGGACCTCCAAATCACAATCAGGACACACTCCTAAGTCCAGAATCACCCGACGGAGCTTACAAAACTATCAAAATTTCAAATACCAGGTTATTTCTAACTTAAGCTTTCAATGAAGAGACGAAGTGTCTCAATTCACTTTGAATTTCTACGGATTCGAACCAACTAACCCGATAAGTTATGAAACAACAGTGATGCATAAAAATGAGCAGAAAAAAAGGAACGGGGCTACAACTCTCAAAACGACCAATCAGGTCTTTACACTAGGATACAAGGTTAGCTTCCTTATATATCCAACATCTCTCAATAGAGGGTCCAACCCACTGAAGACCAAGGTTGCATTCCCAATAGTTTCGTTACTATTAGCTTGTTTGGTCAAGCTTCTTTTTGGCAAAATATTTTGGGCAAAAATGTTTGTTTTTAAAGTTAAAGTATTTGGCCAAATTTTTAGAAGAAAAAGAGTACTTTGAGTAAAGCAAAAACAGTTTTAGAAGCAAAAAAAAAAAAAAATAGTCTCCCCAAAAGCACTTTTTTGAAAAGCACTTTGGAGAAAAATACACGTAAAAGTAATTTTTAAAAGCTTGACCAAATACTAATTACAGCTCAAAATTACTTTTCAAACTAATTAGTCAAACATTAATTGTTTCTCACCAAACTACTTTTTTGATAAGCACTTTTGAGAAAAATACTTTTCAAAATAAGCTAATTTTAGAAGTTTGGCCAAACATGCTATATGTTTTTCAGCCCATTCTGTTAGTGATAATTGTCTGCTTTGAGCGTAGACTTGCACAACTTTAAAATGCATCGCTAGGATTGGAGGATTTCTTCCTTATGCATTCAATATCTCTCTCGTGTTTTGCTGATTTAAATTTGCCTAGGATCTCTTCTCATCTTTTTGAGCCGAGGGTCTATTGGAAGCAGTCTCTCTACTCCTCCAAAGTAAAAGTAAGGTCTGCGTACACACTATCTTTCTCAGATCCCATTTGTAGGATTGTTGTTGTTGTAAATTTGCCTAGGATATTACAGGTTCCACTATACTATTAATCACTCTTAAGTGGGTAAAAATAATTGCCTTCGCATCTATAAAGAAAAAATTAGGCTAGCTAGAGAAACGGTGACTAATGTTGCGTCCACAATTTTGCCTATATTCAAGACCAAGCATGTTGCATAGTAGGTGTATACGTCATGTGAAATGTTTACATATTAGTTGCTTAATTCATCAACATTCCAGCAGAGTTGCTTGCATATATTCATTAGTATTATGCAACAAATAGGAAATTATCCAAGCAATAAAACTCACCTTTAATCCATAGGGTGATTGACAATATTTTACTCAAGTGCGTAATAAATTAAACGCTTTGATTCGTACATTACTTAGACAATAAAAAATTGTTCGTATAATATCATCTTTTTATTAGATCGAACATGTAAATATACTTTTTTTTGTTGATGGATGATGGTAAAGTGCAAGTATAACTCTTTTCGTCGGGTCAAATATATAATAATATTTTTATTTGATGGGTGACGATAAGATTTGAATAATTGTTAAAGAGAAAACAATTTTACTGATATCTCACGTATGCAATAGTGATGACAGATCAAATATTCGAGTGTGAACCATCATATATATAGGAGAAAGAAATCAAATTGCTTAGTTCAACTGCACAATTTGGCAGTGGAACAACTTTACTACAATTCCATTAAGTTTCAATATATCAAATTGCATTTTCTCCTTCCATTTGAACACAAAGTCATATATAAATTTCAATTCCTCGGCCTCGTGTATATAATCTGGTACGACTTTTATTCATGCACGATCATGTCCAGAAGTTTCCTCATCAACGTATGACAACTGGTAATTACAAAGTAAAGGGAAAAGAATCACACTAGATTATATTAAATCACAGAACTGCCTGGGGTAATTTCATCCCATGTATGTAATTCTCTTTGCTAATTTGAAATCAACAGACTCAAATTTATGAGAAAATCAATGCCTATAGACATTGAAATATTCATGTCTGAGAGCCCTCACACCCCGGACACAATAACATACTAATTATTAGGGGCGTGATCTACTATACTGAGCTAATTATAGCCCGTCATGCGAACCTCCCATGAGGTCAGTTATACCAAAAGCAAGAGAAACCCCGTCCCTCTCTTTTCTTTTTTCGCCCCTCCCAAACTCCGCCCCNAAAGGAAAAGACAAAAGTGTATATATATATGCACCAACTGCTTGAACTAAACGGACGAACCACATATCATGTAACTTGAATTTTCACAAATAAATATGGGTGCATGTAACATTCTGAACTATATTTGATTGAAAGAATAAAAAAACCAAAAAAAGGAAGTTGTCAAAAGTAACAACATAACTCTGAACATATTAGTTTCCCAAGAAAGGGATACATGCATTGCATCATATTTTGTAACAGAATCAAATAGTTATGTCATTGAGTATTAATTAATTGATTGGTCTGTTTCCCTACTTTGGTTTTTCTGTGCAAGCATACATGAGCCAATACATTGTTTTTCTCTTATTTTTTATTTCTTCGCTCCTTGTAAATGAAATATGAATATACGATATCAGAATTGGGTAACCTAGACATTGAACTAAGATGCAAATATATTAATGCTCTTAGTAATCAATCATAAAGTAAGGAGATGTACTTGGTCTTCTAGTTTTGTTCATAGAACAAACTTGGAAAGATAAGAATGACTTGATCCCTCCATCATTAATGCATGACAAAATAGACAATAACTAAAGGATTTCATTTGAGGTTCTATAATAATAATAATTCCCATATTTTCACCAGAATAATTTAGTCCTAACTCGAAACCACCTCATCAAACCATTTTGTCATTCATGCATGCATTAGAGTTTTATGGATATGGTTCCACTTATTAGAAATCCTTTCTACCTTTGCCAATAGAAAATGTGATAATCAACTAAGAAATATTGTAGATAACTAGCCTAAGTCTATCCCTACCTAGATATAATCAACGTATCGCCACCTTAGCCTCCTGGAGATGAATTGACTCCATCGAGTGGCTAATATTTATATTGCATAATGCACCATTAATGATCCACAATAAAATCTCTAAACTTATGTTACATCCATTTCATTTTATACGGTAGTATTTGATTAATTGAGCACAAATTTTTAAAGCAAGGAGGAATTTCTTTTGATAAAAGGTCTTTAGAGTTAAATATTTACACATATCATGAATTTTCTAATACAAATACAAGATATATATAAGAAAAAGTCACTCTAACTCCGTTCCTGTTCAGAATTTATAAATTTCAAAATTTAGGTCCGCCTATGACAGTATAGAAATAATAAAGACTAGAGAGTATTCATATAGCTAGTTGTATGAGATCTTATTTTTTAAAACTTTGGCAAAACGATTGGGCAATCATTACAAGTATCTAGACAGCCTATCACCAGGAAAAAGGTGTAACAGTATCTGAAATGCTCCAAGTCCAAACTTTGACTTTCCATTTACGCGTATCACCCAGCTATTCAAATGGTAATTAAGTTTACACCATGAACCGTTATATTGGATTCATCCAAGTAAATGGAAACCTTAATTCTACCATCGATAAAACAAAGAAAACTAGAATAGAAAGACAAACGAAGGACCATTGTATTGGAATTATGTGTCCCTTTGTTGCATTAAAATTCAATACTTTTTACAAATATAGTATTCTTTTTAAGACTGATTAAGAATAAAAGAGTATCACATAAATAAAACGAATGGAGCAAGTATCATTTTTATTACTGTCTTCTTCAAGATTTGTTTAAACATAAGAAATTAAGTTGCTTTGCTTATATACTGGGATAACTAAGAAACGTAAGATAATATAATTAAACCTCAAGAACACATAATTAAAGAAGAGACATGAAATACATGGAGTATTATGTTTGATTTTCAGTACTACAAGAAGAGTAAGTTCAAGACAAACCTCTATCCAAAGGGCTTCTTTTTATCTTCTTTTAAACTTCACCATAACATGATCATCAGCAAAATTTAATCAAGAAATTGAAACAGTTAGTCTAATTAGCTAGAGCTAGCTAATATTCCACTTCCTTTATACCCTAATAAGGTTACACGACGTTGTACCATTTCTGTATCGTTCCAATTTTATCGTATGTCCCCGAAAGGATGAGGTTACATGTTGTGATCTTCTCTTCTAAGCTTGTTCAAAAGAGCTGTAATAAGTGAATCCCTTTTCTCAGCTCTAGCTTCTTCTCTAATCCTCCTTTGTTCTTCCCTTTCTCTCCATCTTCTTTCCATCATTAACCTCTCATTTTCTAATGCCTCCATTGTTTGTCTCCATTCCATTTCCTTTATTCTCCTCTCTTCTTCCTTTGCTTCATAAGCTTTTAACCATTGCATTTCCATTGCCATTTGTTGCTTCATGAAATCATCCAAAATCTCCTTAAAACTATTCACTAAATTCCCACTACCACCACTTGAACTACTACCAACAATGTTAACATTATTTCCCTTCACCTTTCTTTTCTTTTTTGTAACACCAACTACTTTTTCTCCTTCACTATCCTCATTTTCTTCCTCTTCATCAGAAGATAGCTGAGAAATAGTCTTCTTTTTCGACCCGCCGCCACCTTCTGCCTCTATCCACAGCATTCTCTGCATCCTAGCTGCGAAAATCGCTTGTAACTCGTTGTAAAATGGAAATTGTTGTCGTAGAGCTTCCGGTTCAAGCGTTTCACATCCCTATTAAAAAAATATAATGTGAAGGAACTCAACAACCCTTAAAGAATCTGAAGTGTCTTCCTCAAGATTCAAGATAAAAATAAATATTTAATGCAATACTAGTTAGTAAGGCGGATCCATAATTTAAACTACTTTAATCTTTGAGATCAGTTTTCGCCTGAACATACTGTATTTTTTAAATTATAAGTTCAGAATTAAATATAATACATATCTTAAAATTTTTGTTGTTTTAAACATACATATATTTATATTTCGTGTTGAAATAATAGGGGGAAAAAGTTGCATCCCCGATGCTAGCTAGTGACTTTCTCAGAAAGAAACCTAATAAACGAGTATCTATTCTTTCATATATTTAATTATTTAAGATTAAAAAAGAAGAAAAAAAAAGTACCTTATAGCGCGTAACGAGATTTTTCCACTTGCATTTACACTGTTCAGGGCTACGATTGTAACCTTTGTCTTTCATCTTTGTGGCTATGACTTCCCATAAAAGCTTGTTTCTTTTAGTTTCCATGAAAGTTTGATCCAACTCAGCTCTAATCATCAAGAAATCTCTTGTTTCTTGAATACTCCATTGAGGAAATCTATCTCCACTAGTTGTACCAATATTAACCCCTCCACCACTTGTATCTACATTCACACTTTGATGACTAAATGGATTTTGTTGTTGTTGTTGTTGCTGATGATGTTGATGTTGATGATGATGGTGATGAAGATGAGGATCCATACAATAATAACCCTAGATTTATTATTACAAAAAGTACATATATGGTTGGTTGAACTTGAAGTTTGAGAGATGGCTTTGGTTGAGAAAATGGAGAGGAAAAAGATTTGGGGAGAGAGAAGAAGAAAGGTTTTATATGTAGGGAAAATGAAAGTGGGGGATATATGGTGTGAAAATAAGGTGTGAAAATTGTCAAAGAAAAAGAATGAATATTATCCAATGGCTTATGTGTCAAAAGCGAGCGTTGTATTTTTGAGTTCTCAAATTAAGAATTTAGAAAGAAATTAAAGAAAAAAATGTGAATCAAATCTTTCTTTTTTCCTTTCATTCTCTTTTTGTTATTGCATCCTCTTTTTCCTTTCAAAGAAACAGTGTCTCATCTCTCTACGCGTAATCTCACCTCTCCAAAAATAATAACTATCTTTATAAAGTTGAAGAAATTATAATAATTTAGAATTGACATCCACATTTGTTCATATTGCGATGACGTGACATCATGCTGGCGAAAGAAAACAGAAACCCTTTGGATGGGGCTTTGATTTTATGTGATAAGTTGTAAGACTAGTCAGATGCTTGTTCTACAAGGTTCCCAACTTTAATTTCCTCTATTATAGTCATTATTTTGGTATTTATGTGTTCTAAACTAGTCATCTCGTCTTAATTATTTGATTGACGATTAAATATTTTTATATATTAAATAATTTATTAAACAAAATCAACTAAATTCGTCCTAATGATCTACCTCCACCCCTATATTAAAAGGGGCAAAAGTACGTAGAAATGTAATTTGTTCATCTAATGTGTAAAGGGTGGAAAAATACTTGACAGTATGCTTTTTTGTATTCTTGCATCTTTGGTGTACATAATACGCGTTGTGTCACAGAGGGAACCGTGTTTTGGGTGTCGGAGAAGTCGACATCAAGTCGTTTGGAATTTCTATTCTATTATGGATTTAATTTTTATGCAGTAATAATGTAAGATAATTTTATATTATTATCATGAGTCATTTAGTTTGCGAGATAATCATTATTTAATTAAATTTTTTATTTCGTTATTAGCTATACCAATTGTGATATTATTTTTATACCACCTTCATTGTTGGTACCAAAATGACCAAGATGCCCTCTTCGAAGACTCTATTCCTAAAGTCCTATAAGAAATTTAAGTCTAAAATTGAAAATAAAAGTTTATCTATATTTTTCTAATGTTAAACCAGATACCTAGTTTATATTATACATGTATATCCTATTTTTTGGCTGATGAATCAAACATCTGTAAACAAAAGTATATTACTATATAATTTCGTTACTATTTCATTATCGTATTATAATTCCGTCATTATAATTATAATTTAGGAAAAATGACATTGTATAGTCGCTCTAAAAATAAGAATCGTAAAAAAATTATCTTTTGTATATATATATGTATGTGTGTGTGCGCGCGCGCATACATACATACATACATAAATACATTATGTATGTTATATACAAAAACTATATAAATTTTATACACTTTTTCTACTAACGAATGTAAATAATTCCTGACGCGGGCTAAAATTAATAATACCACTATAATTTATCCACCAACCACATGACCCCTTAATGTTTACCTATTATATATAGTATATTATATGTCTTATTATTCAACTTATTAATCTAACTTCTTATGAACGATTAAGTTCACTAGAAAGGTCATAACCTTGTGGCCACAGGTTTAAATATCATGGCTGCACAACATCTTGATTTGCTAAAATAATTTTGGTTTGACCATTTGACAAGCTACTAAGATTTAGGCCGAATTCTTTCTTTAGCGAAGCATCAAGTACATGTATTTTTTTATCAATTAATCAATTATGAAAATGTAGATTATAGTCATGTATCGTAATTCTTCCTGCTATTTTTGAAGAAAAAAGGAAATCTATCTATGTCAGTTAACATATCTCATCACTAGTCAAATAATAAATCCACCACCAGATTTTGAGATATGACAAGTTTTTTCTATTTCAATCTCGACCTTTCACTTTGAGTCCTGCTTAACTACAATGAAGTCGTTTGAATTTTTCAGAACTTGAGATCAGTATTGACCACCATTCGTCGAAAAATTACATTGTATATATAAATAAAATATTATATTTTATAGATATATAACACATATTAAACACTCTTTTTCGGGAGTTCTTTTTCACTTCTTCCAAATTTAAAATGCCGTTGAAAATTTTCCTTGATATGTAGAACGTCCCATTACGAGGTGGAAACTCTATACAAATTAAAAAAAAAAAATTAAGTACCATTTAAGATCCACTTAAAGCAAGTTAAGAGAAAAGTGAAAAGCAAATTCATTTCGTTTATTCTGTCGGCTTTTTTAATGAACGTATATGTACTAGAGTGATGGAATGATAACTGATAAGTATTCTTTCATTTTCAATTAGATTTTTTCAATTCGAGCACTGAATGAAACTATTATTATTAGCGAGCGTTTTACTTTCATTATGGGAATTTTCAAATGCGAATCCAAATTTAATCAAGTGTCGATACTAATACCGAACACCAAATTAAAAACCAAAAAAAGTATATGTACAGCTAGAAACAGCCAACGTATATGTAAGCAGACCATACGAATTGTTTTTACGGAAAAAAAAGAAACTTTTGTTGTTCCACTACATATCTTGTAACTCATTCTTGTAAAATGGTACCGCGAATAGTACTGTTCTTCCTTTAATTAGAGGTTTTCAGTTTGAATCGTGGGTGTGGAAAAATCTTTAGTAAAAAAACTCTTCTTTTCGAATAGAGCCTTACATGATGCGAATCCGGATATAGTCGGACTTCAATACAGGTATCGGACACTGGATGAGAAATAAAAAAAAATTCTTTTGTAAATAATTAAATTATTAGAAGTTTGCATATGTAAAAACGCACCAATGAATGATAAGTATACACTTGGGATGTTTTCTAATAAAATAAGAGAACATAAAAGCTAAATTAACAGACGAGTCACGTCACCTCAAATATAATCAAGCAAGTGGAATGTTCCCAACAACTTCGTCTTTCTTTATACCTTGATGCCTTAATCAAATACAAGTAAGATAATGTCATGCACAAAAGATATATACTTTTTCTACTTGAATTGTATAAATAATTATATAATTTTAAAAACTTTCTTGGACGTATTACTTACTGAATCCAAGAATCACCGTTGAAAGAGATACCATTTCAACGAAAAAAACGGTTACATTATAAAAGAAACGGAGTAGTCAATATTAATGATCCCGTAAGCGAAGAATCTTCAATTATTAATATAAACATGCTATTTAAATTAGTACAAATGTATGTAAAGTTAATGCGTAAATTAATTATTCAAAGTTACAATTTTTTTTTTCTATTTTCTTTCAAGTAGAGATGAGTTCGTGAACGGAGAAAATACGACAAGAATCCTTTGGAAGTAGAATTTTGAATATGTACAACTTACGACTATCAGGTTACACCTCAAACTTTATTCTGTTCATAATAAAAAATTGCTGAATTCAAATTAAATATATTATGAATAATAATTCAAGCAATTTATAAATAATTAAAAGATCCTAGAAGCTGAAAATAGTACAAGCGTCTTCTTGCCTATAAGTCTTCCAAAATATGGTTTTCTTCTTTTATTCAATTCATACAAAATCTGGAGACTAATTATTACTAGTACTAGTTAAAATAAACAACGACAAAAGGAAAAGTAGAGGCACTAGTTCTTTTCGTTAGCATATGCATATATATTTAGAGCCCATTTGGACATAATTTTAATTTTCTTTTTTCCAAAAATATTTTACTTTTTTTCGAAATTAGCGTTTGTTCATAAAATTTTTAATTTCCACTTGAAAATGCATTTAGAAATTTTCGAAAATTTAAAAAACTTCAAAAACCAATTTTTCAAAATTTGTCACTCATAAAAATTCAAAAACAAGCTAATTTTAAAACAAATATTCAAGTACAATTTTAAATTTTATTTTCACTTTAAAAGAAATTTCACCATCTTTTAAAATTTTACAATTCTTATGTTCAAACGCCTTAGATTGGATTTCCATTTGGATTTGTTGTGGGCTGGATCTTTCCTTTCTCTTTTTGTACTAAGAAACGCGTTATGCTGTCCCATCACACGTGTGGACGCCCACAATCATATATCCACGTGGCGAGCATGCACAGCTTGAAAAGAATTGGCACAACATTGTTATTTGTTCACACTTTTGACAAATTGGATCTATATCCTGACTATACCCAATAAAGACGACCTAGAATAATCGAATTTATAACCAATCTTAGTTATTTAGTTTATAATTAAGTATAGATATATATATACAAAAAATAATTTTCTAAAAATAAAAATAAAAATTATTGAATTTGTTCGCACTCGTATTTAATACTCTAGGTTTGACCATGATACCAAAACATTGATTTGTTTAAGGCTGCCTGTGTTTAAACCAAACGCCGAATAAAATGCAGTAAAGCACAAGAAGAAAAGAAGTAATATTCACAATAAATATTACTTCCTCCACCATCAATTGATAAGAAGTGAAAAAATATTGTTCCTTTCAATGAGGTGAGGGGTTAAAAACTGTACTACTAGCAAATGTTCATTCGATAATTTGATGAATACATCTATTTCGTATTTGTTATTTTGTGCTAAAAGGGAAAAACAAAAAAGCAAGGAGAGAATAGAACTATATATCACATCGTCGTTAACATAAAAAGGTTGAAATATGAGAAGGAAAAGGAGTCGCGAGACTAAAAATAGCTAAGTAGTATTTCAAAATTCACATTAAGTTAAAGTAATAGATTATTCCTCATCAGTTACGTCAAAACAAAAATGACAGTAATTAGTTTATTAAAGGATCTTATGAGGCGAAATGCATGTCAGTTTCATACGATCCTATACAGTAACGTAGATGATTGAATTTTGTTGAATTTAAATTTATAAAATAATTTGAATTATATTTTAAACTCAAGATATATTAGTCCAAATAAGTAATACGTGCTAATATAATTGAATTAATTATATTAGTCAATATATATATATTAATTAAATAAGTCCAAATTTATTGGGTTAGCCCATATAATTGAGCTAAATGATGAGCCCGCTTCATTAACCCTAAGATGTTATCTTCGTAAAGCCTAGTTTGATGCCACGTGGCATGACAAGTCAAATGGAAGAGCCAATAGGATCATGCAATGTGTCAAAATGACAAGGCATGTTAAGTCAATTTAAAAGACCAATGAAACTGCGCCACATGTGTGTAAGCATATAAATTTTATTGGATTTAAATTCATAAAATAATTTGGACCATACTAAATTCTAGACATTAGTCCAAACAAATATGGATTAGTTACCTCTTGTAGCAAAGGTTGATACCTTATTTATTTTAAATAACTACCTTTTTAAAAATTTATATTCCATAGCTACCTTTTTTATTTGTATAGCCAAATATCTATTTATGGTCACCTCCTACCCTTAAGTCATAAAATAAGCTTTGTATTATTTTTTCCTCTCCACTCAATCCCCTACCTCGTATCTATTCTCCCTCTCTCTCTCATCTTCCACCTTCATCTTACTACCAGAACTCTCAAGCAAAGCATCAGAATTAGAGTTTGCCGGCGAAGACTCTGCTTTAACCTCACCACCGCCGAAGAATTTACTTCAGAATTAGAGTTTTCCGGCGAAGAACTACTGATGGTGCTTCAACCTCACCGCTGCCGCTGAGCAATTTGAATTTTATTGAACTCGGTCAAGCCTCCTAGGATCTCAAATTTTAAAAAAACTTCTTCAGCAAGATTTCGTAGCAGAAATTGGCAGAGGAAAATATATATTAAAAAAAGGAGAATTTCCTTTTTCTTCGTCTGAATTTCCGCACAGCAGCTCTTCTGCTCTATTGATGTTACGAGTTCTTGAACAAAGATATGCTTCATTAGGGTTGTTCTTGAACAAAGATGACGGAGTTGCGGACTGAGCAACTTGAATTTTTTGTTAATATATTTCAATGTATTTTGCTGTATTTTCATGTATTTCATTGTATTCATTGTCTTTTTTTTTCATTGTATTTCAATGTATCTCGATGTATTCTATGTATTTCATTGTATTCATTGTCTTTTTTTTTCATTGTATTTCAATGTATCTCGATGTATTCTATGTATTTCATTGTATTCATTGTCTTTTTTTCCATTATATTTCAATGTATCTTGTTGTATTCTATGTATTTCATTGTATTCACTGTCTCGCTATATTCCATGAATGTATTCATAAGTTTTTTTTAATTAATATAATTTATGTATTCAAATGTATTATATAATTTCTCTGAATATTGATATGTTTTTGGGGTGTTTTTCGGTTGAGAATCTTTTTTATAATTGAAAATACAAAATTTGTGTGTTATAATTGAGTTTGTTGAGTTATATTAGGAGTAAATTATGTTAATTGATTCACTTTCCGTTTAAAAATAGTGTAATCTCCTGTTTCATGCCATGAATACAGTCGAATACAATAATCTGTCCAGTTGTAATCCCATGTTTCATGCTATGAATACAGTCGAATACATTGGAATACAAAAATCTATCTAGCTGTAATCCCCTGTTTCACGCCTAGAAATGCTACTGTATTCATGAATACAGTAACTTAAATACATCGAATACAATCTAAAAAACCTGAAAACATAGCTATAGGAAGTAATATAGTAAATGATAGCTACAACTAGCTAATAACCACTAAAACATAGTGGTTTCTGAAAGTTTCTCAACAAATATTGAGGCTAATAAATTGGGTAAGTATATATGTGTTGGGCTAGTCCATTTAATTAGACTACAAATTAAATGATAAGCCCACAGCCAAGGTTCAAATGGCTATTAGTCCATCTTAAAGCACATGCTCATGCCACGTGTCAAGTGAAGTGGCAAACTAAGTCAAAATAACGAGCCAATAAAAAGACACGTGTCAAATGATGTGGTGGTCCAAGATAAATAAATAAGCCAATAAAATCATGTCATGTGTCAAGAGAGGGTGGAAATCCAAGTCAAATCAACAACCAATAGGTTGTGCCAAGTATCTAGATGGTATTGTTCAGTTCAAACGGACTAGTCAAATCGCAGAGCCATACCACTCCCTACAACTATAAATAGAGGTCTTTATAAAGCTAGAAGACACGAGAAGCGATAACAAGAAGCAAGAAGAGAGCTTGTGGATCAAACACCGCATATTTCTCTACAAGATACAAGCTCAAGCACTCAAGCTACAATTTCAAGTTCAAGTTCAAGATCAAGTTCAAGATCAAGTACAAAGCCAAATCAAATACCAAGGCGTCCAAGATCAAATTACTTGTTCATGATCAAGTCCAAATTCAAGTTCAAGAAGGAGATTCAAGACCAAGATTTACAAGCCCTTGAATCAAATCAAAGTCAAGCTCGTCAAAATACTTTACATTCTTGAAGAATCAGAGGAATACCATAGAGATTGTAACACTCATATTTATTGAAATCAAATGCTACATTTGTTACGCAATTTTTCAGTCTTGATTATTTATTTTTCTCGACAAAAAATTTGTTGTTACAAATTTCTGGCACGCCCAGTGGGACGATATTTACCTCTCATCTCTTCGATTATCAAATTTCAAGAACACTGAAATGGTTCCTAAGAAGATCAATTCAAACTCACTACTGCTAAGGCTAGGGATTCCAAATTTTCCTCTAATGTTGAAAACTTGTTGGATGTTACTATGAAAAGCATATGACCGGTCAGTAGGAACAACGCAAACTTGCTGGGACAACAAGCATTTCAAATGCCGTCTGCATCAGTTCTTATCTTTGATTTTCGATCCTCAAAGGGGGAAAGATCATTTCCAACTGAATTGGAAGAAGGAGCTAACATTGCTAAAATTGTTGAAAAGACATTGGCTCTATTTAGCCCCTATAAATCTAACAATCTCATCACATAAGATGATGATGACGTCTTGAAATCTCCTCTTATCATTCCACGTGAGTTGTTCCTCTCAAATTATGGTGTAAGAGAAACTCCATGTTTTTCTCCACCATCCACAACGGTTATCCAAGCAATGTTGACTAATACTTCAACTGTTGAAGAATAACTCGCAAATTTGACAAAGGCTATTGAAGGGTTAACGAAGCATATGCAAGATCAAGACAATCAAATTTTCAAGCTGACATATAAAGTTGGAAGCATGATGAAAGGAGATTCAAGTCATGCACCTGGAAAGCTCCCTATGATGCAAGATAGAGGAGACTCATCTGCAAGGCAGACAACGACTCCTAAGGAACTTCATATTTAATCTGACGGGGTTATTCTCATTGACCATTTGAAAGACTTCATCATAGAAACCATCAAAGATAAGTATGATATTGGTGTCAAGTCTCCTCTCGTATATGCGAAGCCATACACTGCAAGAATTGATAGTTTGAAGATGTATGTAGGTTATCAACCCCCAAAATTTCAATAATTTGATGGTAAAGGTAATCCTAAGCAACACATTGCACATTTCGTCAAAACTTGTAATAATGTAGGAACCTATAGAGATTATCTTGTCAAGCAGTTTGTTCATTCCTTAAAAGGAAATGCTTTTGATTGGTACACTGATCTCAAGGCTGGTTTCATCGATAGCTGGGAGCAACTTGAACATGAACTTCTCAATCGCTTCAATAGCACAAGGCGCAATGTAAGTATGGTTGAATTCACAAATATGCATCAATAGAAGGATGAACCAGTTGTTTATTTCATCAATCGATGGAGGAATGTGAGCCTCAACTGTAAAGACAAACTTAGTGAAGCTTCTAGAATAGAAATGTGTATCCAAGGAATGCATTGGGGACTTCGCTACATCCTACGGTGTATCAAGCTTAAGTATTTTGAAGAACTGGCTACACGTGCTCATGATATGGAGTTAAGTATGTATTCAAGTGGAAATCAAGGTCCACCTATTTATGAACTTCGCAAAGTGAAGGATAAACAAGCAATAAAGAAATGAGGCAAATTTGTGCCGAAGTCTGAGCGTAAGGAATCAATGAATGTTAATGTCTCGCTATTAATGGTCACTACAAAAGTGAGTAAGAAGCAAAGTGTGAAGACAACGTCCTTACATGATAAAGTTGGTCGAAAGTTAACTCTGAAGAAAATGCAAGCGAAAGAATATCCATTCTTGGACTCTGATGTTCCTGCAATTTTTGAAGAACTCCTTGAGTTGAAACTCATTGAGTTACCTAAAATAAAGCAGTCAGACGAAGCTGGAAAGACTAATGATCCAAATTATTGCAAGTACCGTCGGTTGATTGGCCACCCTATTGAAAAGTGTTTTATCTTCAAAGAGAAAGTCATGGACTTGGCCGCTGAAGGAAAAATTTTGCTTGAGGATGATAAGGAAAGTTTGAATCAAATCTCTGTCATTTTTGGTTCACTTGATCCCGTTGTCCTTTGCAATTTTGCCGAGGTACATATATGTGTTCGCGTCCAAATTGCATCATCACCAAATATGATTAAATTTGGTGACTTTGAACCTATCAATGTGAGAAAAACATTGCTTCTACCTATAGTGAATGAAGTAATACTGGAGGAAAGATCTCAAGTGGAAAGTGAGTCATGTGATGGTCAAACTGATGATGAAGGTTGGATTCTTCTGACTCGGCAGAGACGCTGCAAGACAAATTCACAAAGGGAGTCAAATAAGCAATTGACTAGGGGGGAAATGGTGAAAAGACCCAAGAAGAAAATGATAGAGAAGAATTGAAAGAAAACAAAAATGGAGGAGAATCGCTATCAAAGGCTACGTCGTCCAGTGACATTGGATAAATTTCTGCCAAGCTGGTTAAGCACACAAGCTTCCTGTGAAAATATTAAGGTCTCATGTTGTAAGGTAGATGGAGAAGAGAAAAAGAAGGAAGAGGCATAATTGTTGCCACCTCCCTTGTCTAAAAAACTCACTGAGCATCTCTATGAAGAAGTGGACACTTGTGATGCAAAAATAACATTTACTAATGATGATATTTTGCTCGGTGAAACACCCCATAATCATCCGCTATTTTATGGTTGGATTGTGCGTGAGCAGAGAATAAGTATAATATTAATTGATGATGGATACGGCATCAATATTCTCCCAATTCCTACTATCAAAGAGCTTGGCATACCGATGGATGGCCTATGTGAAAGTCATTTGATGATTCAAGTGTTCAATCAAGGGGAGAAAATAGCTTTGGGGCTATCAAATTGGAAATATATATGTGAGATTTGCAATAGAGTGATTGATGCAAAGACATCATATAATTGGGAGAATATTTATGGTTGGATGCACGTGATTGATGCAAAGACCTCATGTAATATCTTGTTAGGAAGGCTATGGATACACGAGAACAAAGTGGTCTAATACACCTACCATCAATGCTTGAAGTACTGTGAAGATGGGGTTGAAAAGAATATAGTTGCTAATGATAATCCCTTTACCGAGGTTGAATCATACTTACGATGCGAAATTCTACTTAAAGAATTACGTCTCAAAGGAGGTTAAGGTTGATTATGTGATGTTGACCAAAAGTGTTGCAAAGAAGGTCAATGTCACAACTATCAATGCAAAGATTATGGTTGAAAAATATCAGGTGCTTTATGATAGGAACAAGATGAATGAGGAATCTTCAAGTAAGAAAGTGACTCTTGTTCTTCGCTATGTCCCAAAGGTAAGGAAGGTTGAATATCCATCTTCTGAACTACAAGGTAATGTGTTAGGAGACTTGACCCTTCATATCAAGAGAATTGATACGATTAAGTTGTCTACAAAGTTTCTTAAAGGGTTTTTCAAATCATAAAACCACAATTCACTTCTAAACCTAGCACTTCCTGCAAAGTGCACAGATGAGGGCTTTGACCCAAATGCTTACAAGTTGTTAGCAAAAGTTGGATATGATCCCAATGAACCATCCAAGTTGGGAAAGCTCCCCTTGAAACTTCAAAACCTACTCAAAAGATGATAATGTAGAAAGGGTACCCACTGAAGCAATCACGTGAAAGATTGGGTTACAAATAACCTTCGCCAATCCGTATCTCCATTAAAAGGGAAAGTTGTAACTACATTACCGCTAGAGAAGTGTATACGATGCTTAAGAAAACTTCTATATTTGATGGAATTATGAAACCAAGGACCTCAGTCTTTGATATGTTGGGACCACTGAATAAGGAAAACACACATCATAGAAGTAGTAGAAGGATTGGAGAACCTGCTTTTGCTAAAAAGGAGATTTTGACCACAAATTGCCCAAGTCTGATTCCTTCTAGAATGAGGCGAGAGACCAAACCTGTAGCTTCGTGCGGGGAGGTCCTCAAAGCAAAGGCTCATACTGTAGTCCACAGCAAAGAACGAGGGGAAAATGAAAAAAGTGTGGGGTCATCATATCATATCACTATTCATGACAAACAAAATGCTTCATCTTATATGGAAGTTGAGGAAAAGTGCCTTGATATTCATGTATGCCATCACATATCTTCCAATGATGGTGATCCTCAAGAGGATGAAAATGCTAAAGATGCACCACCTGAGCTTGAAGAAGGGGTGAAGACAACGGTTGATGCACAAAAAGAAGTTAATCTCGGAGGGTGCCTCTTTAACTGGTGATAAAGAGAGCAAATATATTGAGCTACTTAAGGAGCTCAAAGACGTATTTTCTTGGAGCTACAATGAAATTCCAGGTTTAGACCCCAAGGTGGCTGTTCATTATCTTTTTATCAAATGAGGTGCTCGTCCTATGAAGCAAGCACAACGTCGCTTCAGACCTGAACTGGTTACCTTGATTGAAACCGAAGTTAACAAGATTATTGAGGCTGGTTTTGTTCGTGAAATTAAATATCCTACATGGATTTCAAGCATCGTCCTTGTAAGAAAGAAGAATGGTCAAATCCGAGTTTGTGTTGACTTTAGGGACCTAAATAACGCTTGTCCTAAGGATGAATTTCCTCTTCCTATCCCTGAGATCATGATCGATGACACGACTGGATATGAGGCAATTTCATTTATGGATGGTTCGTCTGGATATAATCAAATTCACATGGCACCGAAGGATGAAGAACTTACTGCCTTTCGCACCCCTTAAGTTATATACTGATATAAGGTAATGCCTTTTGGTTTGAAGAATATTGGTGCTATATATCAATGTGACATTCAAAATATTTTTGATGACATGCTTCATAAAAACGTGGAGTGATATGTTGACGACTTGGTGGTAAAGTCAAGGAAAAAAAATGTTCACTTGCACGACTTGAGGATGATATGTGAACGGCTTCGGAGAAACCAACTCAGAATGAATCCGTTGAAGTGCGCCTTTGGAGTTACTTCTGGGAAGCTCCATAATTTTATCGTTCGACACTGAGGCATCGAAATTGATCAAGATAAGGTGGATGCTATCTTGAAATTTCCCGAGCCTAAGGATATTCATGAATTAAAAAGCTTACATGGTAAGTTGGAATATCTTAGAAGATTTATTTTGAATCTGGCTGGAAGATGCCTACCATTTTGAATGGGACCAAGCTTGCAGAAAAGCTTTCAAAAGCATTAAGTCCTATCTGATGAAGCCTCTAGTACTGGCAGCCCCCATACCTAGAAAGCCATTAATATTATACACTTCAACACAGGAAAGGTCAGTAGGAGAGCTTCTGGCTCAACCAAACAATGAAGGAAAAGAAAATGCACTTTATTACTTGAGTAGGATGACGACGCCAAATGAGCTGAAGTATGCACCTATTGAGAAGTTATGTTTAGCACTTGTCTTCTCTATTCAGAAGTTGAAGCATTACTTCCAAGCTCAGGTTGTGCGACTCGTCTCAAGAGCGAATCCTATAAATTTTTTCATGTCTAAACATGTCTCAAGTTATCGATTAGTGAGGTGGTACCTCTAATTTCAACAATTTGAAATTGTGTATGCTCCTCAAAAGGCGGTAAAAGGACAAGCATTAGCAGACTTTCTAGCTGACCATCCAATTCCAGATGATTGGGAGTTATTTGATGAGTTGCCTGATGAAGATGCAATGGTCATAGAAATTCAACCTCGATGGAAGATGTATTTTGATGACGCTGCACATCGTGAAGGAGCTGGCGCTGGAATAGTGTTTATCACTTCTCAAGGAGAAGTTTTTCCATATTTTTCACTCTGACACAACGATGCTCTAATAATGTTGCTGAATATCAAGCGCTCATGCTTGGGCTTGAAATGGATGTGGATATCAAACAATTGCAACTACAAGTTTTTGGAGACTCCAAGTTAGTGATTAATCAGATTTTGGGTAGCTATGAGGTCAAGAAGCCAGAGTTGGTGCCATATAACAAATATGCTCAAAGATTGGTAAGTTGGCTTGGAAAGGTATATATTCAATACGTGCCGAGAAAGGAAAATAATAGAGTTGATGCATTAGTAGCCTTAGCTTCTACATTATGCCGGATCAAACACAAGTCGCTGTTTGCCAAAGATGGGTAGTTCCTCCACCAAATGACTATAAGGAAGAAGAAAGCGAAGGTGAGCATCTTGCTTCCATTCTTGAGATTGAAATTGAAGATTGGAGACAACCATTAATAAATTATCTTTGTTATGGGATATTGCCATAAAATCCCCGAAGGAAGACAGAAATCCGAATGAGAGCCCCTCATTTTTTTATTACAAGAATACACTCTATAAACGATCATTTGATGGAGTGCTCTTACGTTGTTTAGGGACTGATGAATCCCTTCAAGCTCTGCAAGAAGCACACTCTGGATTATGTGGTGCACATCAATCTAGGACAAAACTTTATTTTCACATTAAAAGAACGGGGTATTATTGGCCAACCATGGTGAAAGATTGTTTAGATTACGCTCGGAGGTGTAAAGCTTGCCAATTCCATGCTAACTTCATACATCAACCACCTGAAGTATTACACTCAACTATTGCTTCTTGGTCACTTGATGCTTTGGGTTTGATGTTGTTGGCCCATTTCCAAAGTCTTCTGGTGGACATTTATACATTTTGGTTGCAACTGGTTACTTCTCGTAGTGGGCTGAAGTTGTTTATCTTAAGGAAGTAAAGAAGGAAAATGTGTCTAACTTCATCCGAGTCAATCAATTTTTTGTTACTCTATATTTATTGATGGACAATGGTAAGAAATTTGATAACAAGTTGATGAATAAAATATGTGATCTTTTTGGCTTCAAGCAGCACAATTCCTCCATGTATTATGCTGTTGCCAATGGACTTGATGAAGCATTTGACAAGACGCTCTGCAACTTGTTGAAAACTGTTGTCTCTAAGTCTAAGAGAGATTGGAATGAGAGAATGGAAGAAGATCTTTGGGCATATAGGAACACATATCGCGCACCAACGCAAGCGACTCCTTATTCACTTGTTTATGGAGTTAAAGCAGTCCTTCCACTTGAGCGTCAAATCCCATCATTGTGGCTTGCCATTCAAGAAGGACTCACTGATGAAGAAAATGCTCGGTTACGCCTTGAAGAATTAGAAGATCTTGATGAAAAGAGGCTAGAAACTCAACAAATCCTTGAATATTATCAAGCTCGCCTATCTCAATCTTTTAAAAAAAGGGTGCACCTTAGATCTTTCCAAGTGGGTGACCAAGTTCTTGTGGTCAAAAGGCCTATTATTACCTCTCGTCGATCTACGGAAAAATTCGTTGCTAAGTGGGATGGACCATCTATTATAAAAGAGGTATACTCAAGTGGTGCTTACAAGATAGTTGACTCAAAAAATTTGTGGATTGGCCTCATCAATGGGAAATGCATGAAGAGATACTATCCTTGAAGAAAACATATACGCTCCTTAACGCACGAGCATAAACTGCAAGTTACTCGTCCCGCAAGAGTATAAATTATGCACGGCTTAAAAAATGAGTCCGCTAGGTTGAAAACCTCAAAAGAGGCGGCCTAATCAAAATTTAGGACATTTTTTAAGAAACTCACCCATTTTGAACTACGGGATGACTTTATCCTCTTCACCGAGGTACGTAGGCAGCTTAGAGTTTCATTCTAAGTTCAGTCATAGGAGTTCAAAAAATACATATTACCCAAGGCATTATTCAAATGAGGTATGATGGAATATAATTCATTTTAGTGATACTTGAAAAATAGGTGTAAATGTATTCTTTCGTTGAACCCTCTGTCTTGTCTTCATGGCTCAATAGGGGCAAGCCCTCCATGTCAAATTGAGGTCTTTGATGGAATGATTGTAGTTTCTTTAATAAGAGGCTAAATTTCAAGTTGAAGTCTCTGATTCTAAGTCAAGTTGATTTTTCCAAGTCTGTTACACCATCAATTTGAAGTGTTCAAGACGACTAGGTCGTAAAGTTACAGTCTTCAAGTCCGTCAAGTATTCAAATCCACAAACTATTTAAAAAAAAAATCTCAGTTGTTATGAACTACGTATGACTTGATCCTCTTCACTGAAGTACATAGGCAACTTAGAGTTTTATTCTAAGTTCAGTCACCTTTATAAAAATAAAAATGAGGGTTTTCTTTAGAATACGTGGATAAACTACCAAGTCTTGATCGTCGAAGAACATTAAAAAAAAGGCAAGAACAAAAGGGAACATTAATAACAACGTGCAATATAAAGTGAAACAAAAGAAGTTTTATTGCTGATGAGAATATCTACTAAACAATCAAAAGCAAGAAGAAAGGGAAAAACAAATAAAACAGTGTTTATAGCCTAATCTGAACACAACTTGTAGTTGGAAAAATCCTTGATCTAGCTTCCAAGTATTTTTTCTTCTTCACCAAATCGGCAAAGTCATCAGCAGTCAATAAGGCATTATAGCATGCGTCATACTCCTTTCTAGCAGTTGAGGCTCCTATCTTGGCTTCTTCAACTTTTTTCTCAGAAACTCCTAGAAGGGCTTCTAAGTTCTTCTTTTTTTCATGGAGCTTCGCTATCTTTTCTTTAACTGTAAATAGGGTATGACGGATAGATGACACTTCTCTAGACTTCTCTTCTTCTTTAATCATAGCATTTTAAGGTGTACCTCAACCTTTGATATTGCAGTCTCTTTAACCTTCTCAGATAAAGTAGATCGTGTCTTGTTATATGAAGCATCAAGCTCAAAAAGGGACTCCCGTAGGTTTCTCAATGGGAAATATTCACATCATCCCCATCCATTGCCTCAAGGATCACTTTAGTATTTTATTCAAGCTTAGAGACATTGTTTGCATTGCTACCTTTCAGTTTACACTGAATCAAAGTCCAAAGCTTCAAGATAAACTCCTTTCGAATATCAAAGACAACCTTCTTTCCATAAAAAATAGACGCTGCAATTGTTGGTCGTTCATGCAAATCAGATCCCAACTTTGGCCTAATTCCATCATGAGAAATAGAAGTTTCCTCTTGATCTACCTTAGCCGTGGAAGATGATTTCTACGGGTTCGGTCCTGCTATAGACTCAACACTATCTTGTGTCCTTCCTCGTTGCAAGGCTCCAATGTTATTAGCCTGCAAAAAAAATGTAAGAACACTTTAGCAAATTCATTTGGCCATGGTTCACAAAAATGAAAAGTTTATGTTTTCTTTTACCTTCTCGTTACGAGATATTAGTGTTCTTTAAGGGCTATCGACGCTTTGGGCCTCTACATCTCCTTCTGGATTAGGCCTTTTCTTTTTCCAACATTGATCTCTTTTGCTGCTATTACTCTCCTCTTGGGATAGTCACTTGTTAGAGGAATCAACGACTACATCGAATGGAATGAGACTTTTGTCAAGTGGAGCATGTGTCTCTTCTCTTTGAACTTCTTTGTGTAGCATAGGCTCGTTGCCTGCACGCATCTCAACTACCTTAGACTTTAAAGCAGGAAGTTATCCATTACTAAGACATCCTTGTTGCGGTCTTGAAGGGTATTTTGTGATTGGCTCAAAAGTATTCATCAAAAATTGTAAGTGATCTTCAAGAAGGCTTCCATGCGCACTTATCCACCAAGATCTATAGTTAGACGATGTAAACTTCTTCATGTTGGACCCAAATGGAGGAAATACTGCCCTTGACTTAGATATAGTCAACGCACAAATTCGTGCAAGTATTAACCCTTCTTCTAATGAGGCCTCACGAAAATCTCGCTCCAAGAGACCAGAGGTGCCTTGATAAAAAATAAATTGGCGGCTAAATTGATGAGGGCTGTAAGGTTCAATAATAAAGTTGACTTCGTCCCTCAAAGGAAGATAATTCAAGTGAATACTCATAAAGGAATTTAACACGAACTCGTCTTCCTTACCATCGTCATAGTAGTGGTACAGATCAGATTTGCGGGGCAATGTCAAAGTCCAAATGATATTATCTCCATTATGAATACGCTTTCGTGCTTCCTCTTTCCCAAAATATCTAGAAGCACCTTCACCAGAACATGCAGCCATAAGAGGAACAACTGGCCCCTTTGCATACAGAAAATGAGTCTTAAAGTAATGGGATAACCAACCATACACATAATGAGTTGGAAAGCAAGTTTGGGCAGGATCAAGAAACGAGCACTTTGAAATAACATTCAAAACCCTATATATGCTAGCGAATACCGGGACTGCAAGGCTGACTCTTCATTTACAAGCAAGATGACACGCGATCTTAAAGGTCCCAGGACGAATGAAGTCACCTTCTTTTGAAAGGAGCACAAAAATACATTACCAACAAGATAGAAAAGCAGTCAAGTATGTCTCATCTTCACCCATAACTCCTAGCTTATGAAATAAGTCTTCTTCAATAGTCGTCCAATTAATTGCTTCCTCTATGACCCGGTAGGATTATACGTCGATTCCAAATGAGCAGACTTCTTTTCTTTCCTTAATGGAGGCTGAGTGTACTTTATTGTCTTTCTGCACTAGAATTTTACCCATTTTTTCACAAAAACATTTGGATCATTGCTACCTCCCTCTTGGAGCCGATGGAAGGCATCAAACAAATGCTCAAGAGTCTAGGGAATAAACCTTCTCCCCTTGTCGTACGTGCGTGTAAGATCTTCAACATTTGGCACAACTTCCATGTAAGAAGATCCTATTATAGGCAGACCTCTGATCTTATATACATCCCAAAGTGATATGAATAGTTCTCCAGCAGAGGTAAGCAATGTATTTGTAACAGGGCACCATGCCTCATAGAAAGCCTGCATAATACTTGTATTACAGTCATATGTGAAGAGTGAAGCATATACGGCGTCATAAATTCTTGCGTCCTGCAGAGTCAGACGACACCTACTTAAGACGTCTTCTACCCATTCCCAGTATCCAGGAACGTAATGAAATTGACCGCTAAACGGAAAATCATTTCCCCAATAAGTTGTTAATAATTCGACGCCCAGGCAAGGTAAGGTACTCGCGACATTCCAAGCATGATGATTAGTGGTGCAAAGAATTCATGTCTTGGGAGGACGGCTATTGTATTCAAGTGTCCAGTTTGCCAAATAAGGTGGGTCCCTCAAAGGTACCCATGAAGCTACAGCATATTGGCCGACTAGTGACCTATCAACTGGTAACCTTGTCTCCACCTTGCTTCCCTTATGGTGCAAAATAATAAGGTATTGAAAATTAGAGGAAGAAAGTCTTGAGTATTTGAAGTAAATCATGTGTAGAATGCAAAAAGGGAGAAAAGTGTTTATTAGCACTTAGCTTAGAAGTGTAATATTCATGGTCTTAAAATCATAATTAAATATATCATATCTCAAGACTAATCCTACCAAGACTGAAAAGGGGCAAAATATTTGGCTCAAACGGTGTAGTGGCCTTCGCCTCAGATAAAGTAAAGTTAAATCTTCAAACAAAATAAATTATTTAGCTTAGACGATGTAATGAACTTTGCTCCAGACAAAATAAACTCTTTACTTAGACGGTGTAATAGTCTCCTCTTCAGACAAAGTAAAATCTTTGGTATAGACGGTGTAATGGTTTCCGCTTCAGATAAATTAAAGTCAAATCTTCAAACAAAATAAAGTCATAAGCTCAGACGGTGTAAGAGTCTTTGCTTTAGACAAAATAAAATTTTTGGCTTAGACGGTGTAATGTTCTTTGCTTCAGATAATGTAAAGTCAAATCTTCAAATAAAATGAAGTCTTCAACTCATACAGTGTAAGGGTCTTCGCTTAAGACAAAATAAAAATCTTCGGCTTAGACGGTGTAGTGATCTTCTCCTCAAATAAAGTAAAGTTTGGCTTAGACGATGTAATCGCCTTCGCCTAAAAAAAGGGGGAGAGGTTTGAAACAAAGTTTGTGATAAAAGTCCAAGAATATTTTCACGTTGGTTGTTTGTTGCAAAAAAAGAAGAAGTGAAAGTACAAAAAATAATGATGTACTTACTGAAAATGACATAAAGCAAAGAAGAGTTGACATTAACTTATTCTACAGCTTGAAGTAAAAAAAATGGCTTGAGGTAAAATTTGTGATAAAATTTATCATGTATTTCTTCAATAGTACAACAAAAGTAATATTATACCTGCTGAAAAGCTAATAAAGTAATTCTTCTTATTCAAAGAAAAGGACCTGCAAACCACGAAAAATGAAGAACTTCAAGCTGATGATGTTGCTCAAGAAAAAAAGTGTACGGGAATATATGAATAAAATTTTTAGTGTGCTAAGGTTGAAGAGAATGACCCTTTATATAGATGCTTTAAGGAGCTATCCTAATGCATCAGGATATTTGTAAACAATTATTATTCCAAAAACATAGGATTTGATATCTCTAAAAATTAGGAAATGGTAAAAGTGATTATTATCCATTTTTGAAAAGGATTGAGTTAAATTTTGAAATATCCAGTTAGGAGTGGTTCTCAAAAAGGCCGATGTACCCACATAACTGAAAAAGATTCCATATGCATGAGCAACTAAAAGTGAAATGCTGAAAAATCCAACAGAAAATATCAAAGTAAATAAAGAAAGAGAAGAAAATATGATAAGGCATAAAGAAAAGTGGTTATTTTTTTGTTTTATTACTAGCATAAGTGATAACTTCATATCACATTCCCTTGTGAATTATGTTTATCCATGGGTGAGACCATTATTCTTAAAAACGAAAGAAAGAATTGTATGGATCCAAATTAGTTGTTCTTTAAGATGGGGATCAAAATTTATCAAATATAACTAACGGCCCTACCTAAACCCACAAGATCCAAGAGAACAATTGTCTCATGTGTCAATTGCTTCAAATATATATGTTATCTTGGGTATGTACTTCAAGTCTAGTCTTCAAAAAATATTGACAAATTTTGAAGTAGGGGGAACTTGTAAGCATATAAATTTTATTGAATTTAAATCTATAAAATAACTTGGACCATATTAAATTCAAGACATTAGTCCAAACAAGTATTGTGGCTAATAAATTGGGTTAATTATATATGTGTTGGGCTAGTCCATTTAATTAGACTACAAATTAAATGATAAGCCCACTTGATTAGTCCAAGGTCCAAATGGCCATTAGCCCATCTTAAAGAATATGTGCATGCCACGTGTCAAGTGAAGTGGAAATCTAAGTCAAAAGAACGAGCCAATAAAATCAATACACGTGTCAAATGATGTGGCGGTCCAAGATAAATAAATGAGCTAATGAAATCATGTCATGTTTCAAGGGAGGGTGGAAATCCAAGTCAAATTAACAATAAATAGAGTTGTGCCAACTCTAGATGGTATTGGTTTGTTCAAACGGACCAATCAAATCGCAGAGCCACACCACTCCCTACAATTATAAATAGAGGTCTTCATAAAGATTAAAGACACCAGAAGTGATAACAAGAAGCAAGCAGAGACATTATGGACCAAACACCGTAGATTTCTCCACAAGCTACAAGCTCAAGCACTCAAGCTACAAGTTCAAGTTCAAGTTCAAGATCAAGAACGAAGCCAAATCAAATACCGAGGCGTTGAAGATCAAATTACTTGTTCGTGATCAAATCCAAATTCAAGTTCAAGAAGGAGATTCAAGACCAAGCTTTACAAGACCTTGAATCAAATCAAAGTCAAGCTTATCAAAATACTTTACATTCTTAAAGAATCAGAGGAATGACATAGAGACTGTAACACTCATATTTATTGAAATCTAATACTATATTTGTTACACAATTTTTCAGTCTTGATTATTTAATTTTCTCGGCGCGAAATTTTTTTGATACAATGTGAAAATGACATATACTAGCCAATCAAATACGGTCATGTCATGCTTCAATCTGATTAGCCGAAAATAGTTTTTTCTCATCATAACTTTTTTCTTCCAAAACTATAAATAGGGGTCTTCATAACTCAAAAACAAAAAATACCAGAAGTCATAACAAGAAGTAAAAGAGTGCTCGTGGATCAAACGTCACAATTTCTCTATAAGATTCAGGACTCAAGAAATCAAGTCCAAATCCAATAAATCAAGTCCAAGCTCATGAACGAAGAACAAATTAAGACTCTAGGAGTACGAGTTCAAATCAAATTCCCTACTATTTGAATTCATAATTATTCATAGCAACAAATATAGACTCATGATCAAGCTCAAAGGCCCTTGAATTTATTTACTATTGGAAAGAAGAATCAGAGGATTCATAGAGATTTTAACACTCATATTGTTTGAGATCAAATACTACGACTGTTACAATATTTTTCGGTTTCGATTATTTTCTTGACGCAATTTTATTGTCTACAAGGAACACTAACTCTATTTATTGGTTTATGTAGATATTGGTTCCTTCGCCCTGATTAAGCTACTTTATGAATTAAATAATTTAAAAGAATGACTAGGAAAATTTTGAAACTAACCAACCATACCAATAGTAATTTGTAACAACCCAATCGGTCATTTTGTGCATTTGACCTTCGTTTCTCCTTTTGATGCTTTACATATGTATATTTTTTATGTTGCGGGATTGGTTAATTTCGTTCCAAGAAGGCTTTGGGATGATTTGGACCCCTTTGGTTCTTCGTTTAGAAGCCTAAGTAGGAAAGATTGACCGAAGTTTGACTTCTGTGAAAATGACCCCGAAATGATGTTCTGATGGTGTTGATAGGTTCATATCGTGATTTTGGACTTGGGCGTATGTCCGGAATGTAATTCGAAGGTCCCTAGATTGATTGGACTTGTTTTACTGAAAGTTGGCAATTTGAGGTTTAGAATTTTTTTTAAGTTTGACCGTAGGTTGACTTTTTGTCTATCGGGATCAGAATTTAGTTTTGGGATTTGAAATAGGTCCTTTTTACCATTTAGAACTTGTCTGTAAAATTTGGTGTCATTTGGAGTTGGTTTGATAGCATTCGGACGCTTGGTTGCAGTTCTAGGAGTTATTGAGTTTTGTTTTGAAAGTCATGTGTTTTGATGTCCGATTAATAGTTTTAGATGTTATTTTTGTATTTTTATCTAGAGAGTGTGTTTGTATGATGCTTTTAGACTTGTGTTGATTTTGTTTTGGAGACCCGAGGGCTCGGGTGAGTTTCAGAGGAGTTTCGGAAAGGCTTGGACCTAATTACAAGTTACTGGTGTGCTGCTTCCTCAGGTGTCGCAATTGTGTACACCAGTATCGCAATTGTGATCTTAGTAGGGGGGTCTCCGGTGTTGCATTTGTGATACTTGGATTGCAATTACAAAGTAGTACCTGAGCAGGGTAGGCTCGCATTTGCGATTATTATGTCGCATTTGCAATGGGGACAGGCTTCGTAAATGCGGAAGCCAATGTCGCATTTGTGACTTCCCCCCTTAGGCTGTCATTAGCCACAATTGTGAGGCTTTCTTCGCAATTGTGAACCCAGTGACGTAAATTGTGACATATGCAATTGAATAAAGGGCTGGAAAGTCGGAATTTCATCTCTTTTCTCTCATTTTAGAACCCTAAACTTGGTAGGAAGCGATTTGGAGAGGGAATTTTTACTTACAAGCATTGGGTAAGTGATTCTAATCAATTTTCAACTATATTTCATAATCATATATGAGATTTAAAATTAAATTTATGAGAATCAAAGAAAATTTTTGGGGATTTTGTCAAAGTTTTGAAAAATAAAAATTTGGATTTTGAGAGTCAAATTGAACTTGGATTTGAAAAAACACATATATAGACTCGTGGGGTTATGGATAATCAAGATCTACCCTTGAACTCAAGTTTTGACCAGACGGGCCCGGGGTTGACTTTATTTGACTTTTAGAGAATTGTGTAAAGATCGTAGATTTATGAATCGTAATTGGTTTCTCTTGCATTGTTTGATGATATTAAATTATTTTTGGTTAGATTTGAGCCGTTCAGAAGCAAAGTTTAAAGAAAAAGCTATTTTTGAGGGTTGATTTGGCTTACTTGAGGTAAGTAACAAATCTAAACATGGATTGAGGGTATTGAACCCTGAGAACTACATTACATGAATGATATTGGGGTGACATATGCGCTAGGTGACGGGCGTGTGTACGTACACCGGTGTGTTCATGGTTTGGGGAGGCCTTTAGACTATTACCGGGCTTGTTTTGCTATCATACCTTGTTATACCTATGTTCCCCTGCTTGTTTGATTACTCGAACTGTGATTCATGCTAGACATCATGTCTAGGCTAAGTGCTATTTGTTTGATACGTGATAGGGATATTTTTGTTTTTTCTGAGCTATATGCCTTATTTGTACACATGTTCGCACTTTACAGTCATGATGCTATTTTCGCATACAATATCTCTCTCCCACTACTTCTTATTTGATTCCTCACACATTGTTGATGCCTTCTAAGTGTAACTGTCACGACCCAAATTTCCTACCCGCGGGATCGTGATGGCGCCTAACACAATAATTGCTATGTCACGACCCAAAATCCTAGCTCAGGCCGTGATGGCGCCTAACACCGGGGTCAGGCAAGCCAACACCCAAATAACTAAGGATTTTCACATATTTGATTAAACAATCCAACACGTGCCAAGTTTTAAAGCTCAAAACATTAATTGAAAAGGGTAATTAGCCAAATTAAATAAAAACAGTCATAAGGAGGTGTGAACCAATATATATACAGACCCGTAAACCATAATATCTACCACGTGTATGCCAGGAACTAGTGTCACAAGTCCTACGGGCATACTAATAGAATATACAAAAGATATAATATAATTGTCCCTCTGTCTGGAAGAAATAGACGGGAGTAACAAAAGAAACTCCATGGTGTTGCCGAGGATCGTCAGGAAAAGCAGCTAACCGTGAAGTCAGGTCCAGTCTATACTCAGAATCGGGCTCTGGTCTGATAACCAGATGCACGAGCCTCAGGACCTATACAATTAAGTACATAAGCGTAGCATGAGTACATAAATAATTATGTACCCGGTGAGTATCCATTCTAATCTCGAAGAAATAGTGACGAGAGGTCGACTTGACACTCACTAGGGTCCAACAAGATAATTAACAAGAAACGGTAACAACAATAGGCATACGAGGATGATAAGACAGTAACCATTGAAGTAACTGCAATACAAGTAAAAGCTGGAAGTAAACAAACAATTACTACTTCATTTCTTTTCCCCAAATATCTACTCACTCAATATCCATGAAAATTATTAACAATTTAGCATGCGCATACGGGATAAGGACAATCAGCCTGAGTCATCATAATCATATATGTGCACTGCCGAGGGTCGAACGGCCCGAACCATAATGTATCTTTTCATCCTCCGTGGCGTACGACCCGCTCCCATGAGAGTGGGGGAAATAACACTCCGCTCGCGGAATGTAAATTGCGAAGCGGTCACATGCACACATAATATTCTTCATAAATTTACTTTCCAGTGAACAATTCCTTTAAATTCTCAAATTCCATGATCTCAGGGAAACAAATCCGCATATGACATAAATTCATAAAGCATATAGTTCATTTCAAGGAAAAACACATGGCATGGTATAGGCCTAACTACCCGGACATAATAATAATAGTCGCTACGTACGGACTCTCGTCACTTCGTACGTACGTAGCCCCACAAAGTTTAGCACATAGTCATTTAAATCACCTAGGGGGATAATTACCTCTTACAAGGTTAGAAAGGAGACTCACCTCGTGTTGAACCTACTCTCCGGGTCAAGAACGCGCCCGAAACTCCAAACTCGTCACCCAAGGACTCGGAACTAGCCAAATGTTACATAAGTATATCAATTTATACTCAAAAGCATGGAATTCTCCTATTTACTTAGTTATTTCACCTTACTTTGAAAAATCCTAAAATACACCCGCATTCCCACATGCTCGGATTCCGAAAATTTTTGAAGGAATCAATTACCTAAAACCTAAGGATCATTAATATATAGTTTTTGTGTGATTTCATGGAAAATTCCTTGGTAATTCTCCCAATTTTTATAAAACCTAGGTTCTTACTCTAACCCTTGAATTTCCACTAATTAATGAGTTAATCTACCTAAGAATCCAAGTATTAGACTAAGTTTATGGTAGGAATTACTTACCTCCAATAACTAGGTATTTGCCTCTCTTTCATGCTAAAAAATCACCCCAAAGAAGAAGAAGAAGAATGCCCAAAAATGGCTTAAGTCCCTTATTAAAACACATTGCTCAGCTACCCCCTTCTATGCGGACGCAGCAGGGGTAGTGCGTTCACGATGAACAAATGTCCAGGGCCTGATGAGGCCTTCTATGCGAACGCGGAAGGGTCTTCGCGAACGTGGAGGCTAGCTTGGCTAGACCTACGCGAACGCGGCTGTGAGGGCGCGAACGCACTGTGTAAGGTCGAAGTTGGTCTGGCCCAATGCTCTACCCTATGCGAACGCGGAGCACCTGTGCGAACGCCTAGGGTAATTTTCACCCCTGCCCAGATCCTTCTATGCGAACGCGAGAGTGCAAACGCGAACGCATAGAAGGAAACCAGACACATAAATTCTGGTGTTTTGCATTTAACTCCGAGGGGTCCGAAACTCACCCGAGCCCCTCGGTACTCCATCTAAAGGCACTGGCAGGTATGTATTCATGATACGGACTCGTTCGAATTTTCGGAACGTGAAAAAAAACAACGAAACTAAGAATTCCACCCCAAAACCAAATTGAATCAAACTTTGAACTTAGAGTTCTATAATTCGCTTTCAATGCGTCAAACCGATCTATACTACTCCGAATGACACCAAATTTTGCAAGCAAGTCATAAATGACATAACAGAACTATTACCGATCTCGGAATTCCGTTCGGACCTTGATAACACAAAAAACATGTCCCAAACCACAATATGAACTTAAGGAAATTCTTATTTCGATATTGGTCGCCGAAACGCTCCCGGGTCATCAAAACCCATTCCGAACATACGCCCAAGTCCGAAATCATCATACGAAGCTACCGGAACTGTCGAAACTCGATTCCGAGGTTGTTTACTCAAAATGTTGACCGAAGTCAAACTTGGCCTTAAATCCAACCTTAAGGAACCAAGTGTTGCTATATCACTCTAAACACTTTCGAATCCCGCACCACCATTCCCGCAAGTCATAAATTCTAATAAGCCGCTACGGGAAGTCTTATTTAGGGGAACGAGGTCCTAATACACAGAATGACCGGTCGATTCGTTACATTCTCCACCTCTTAAACAAACATTCATCCTCGAACGGGTCTAGAATCATACCTGAAGTGATGAATAAATGTGGATATGTGCTCTGTATGTCCTCCTCGGATTCCCATGTCGCCTCCTCGACTGGTTGGCCCCTCCACTGGACCTTTACGGAAGAAAATCTCTTGGATCTCAACTGGCGATCCTGCCTGTCAATAATAGCAACTGGCTCCTCCTCGTAGCCCAACCTCTCATCCAACTGAATAGTGCTGAAATCAACCACGTGAGAGAATTCGGCGTGGTACCTCTGGAACATGGATACGTGAAAGACCGGATGAACTCCTGATAAACTGGGAGGTAAGGAAAGATCATAAGCAACCTCCCCAACTCGCCTCAACACCTCGAAAGGACCTATAAACCTCGGGCTCAGCTTTCCCTTTTTCCCGAACCTCATAATGCCCTTCATCGGCGAGACCTTCAACAGAACCTTATCTCCTTCCATAAATGATACGTCATGTGCCTTCTGATCCGCATAACTCTTCTGTCTAGACTGTGTGGTGCGGAGCCTCCCCTAAATCAGCTTCACCTTCTCCAAAGCATCCTTCACCAAGTCGGTGCCATATAACTTAGCCTCGCCAGGCTCAAACCACCCCATAGGAGAACGACATCGTCAACCATACAAAGCCTCAAATGGAGCCATCTCGATGCTGGACTGATAACTATTATTGTAAGCAAACTCGGCCAAAGGCAAGAACTGGTCCCACTGAACTCCGAAGTCAACCACACATGCCCGAAGCATGTCCTCCGATATCTGAACTGTACGCTCCAACTGACCATCAGTCAGAGGGTGAAATGATCTTCTAAGATCTATCTGGGTACCCATGTCACTATGCAATGCTCTCTAGAAGTGCGAGGTGAACAAAAGTATATGTAGTAGCTACTAGAATGAAATGCGCCGATTTGGTCAACCTATCTACAATGACCCAAAACGCGTCAACCTTCCGCAAGGTTCGAGGCAACCCAACCACGAAGTCCATAGTGATGCGTTCCCACTTCTACTCAGGAATGGGCATCTGCTGAAGTAGGCCTCCTGGCATCTGGTGCTCATACTTAACCTGCTGGAAATTAAGACACCTAGCCACGTACTCCACAATATCTCTATTCATCCACCTCCACTAGTAATGCTGCTTCAAATCACGATATATCTTCGTAGCACCCGGATGAACAGAATACCGAGAACTGTGTGCCTCCTCTAGAATCCTCCCTCTCAGGCCATCGACATTAGGAACACATAAATGGCCCTGAAGTCTCAGAACACCATCCTCGCCAATAGTAACCTCCTTGGAACTACCTTGAACCATTGTATCCCGTAGCTCTGCAAAGTACGGATCATCAAACTGCCGAGCCTTAATCTCTCCCAATAACGAAGACTGAGCAACCACATGTGCTAGAACTCGGCGAGGCTTTGAAAGGTCTAACCTCACCATACGATTAGCCAAGGACTGAATGTCCAAGGTCATAGGTCTCTCCTCTGCTTCAATATAAGCCAAGCTACCCATACTCTCTGCCTTCCTGCTCAAGGCATTTGCTACCATATTTTCCTTGCCCGGATGATAAAGAATGGTGATATCATAATCCTTCAACAACTCAAGCCACCTGCGCTGCCTCAAATTAAGAGCCCTCTGCTTGAACAAGTGCTGCAAGCTTCGGTGGTCTGTATAAACCTCACAGGACACCCCATACAAGTAGTGTCTCCAAATCATAAGAGCATGAACGATCGCCGCCAACTCTAAATCATGCACAGGGTAATTCTTCTCATGAACCTTCAGCTGGCGCGAAGCATAAGCAATAACTCTCCCTTCCTGCATCAACATACATCCCAAGCTGATGCGTGAAGCGTCGCAATACACTGTATACATCCCCGAATCGGAAGGTAATACCAGAACTGGTGCTGAGGTCAATGTTGTCTTGAGCTTCTAAAGCTCGCCTCACACTCGTCGGACCATCGAAACAAGGTATTCTTCTGAGTCAATCTAGTCAATGGAGATGCAATAGAAGAGAACCCCTCCACAAATCGGTGATAATAGCCTGCTAGGCCCAAAAAGATCCTGATCTCCATAGCTGAAGTAGGACGCGACCAACTTTGAATTGCCTCAATCTTCTGAGGATCAACCTTGATACTCTCTCCAGATACCACATGCCCCAAGAATGCCACGGAATCCAACCAGAACTCACACTTGGAGAACTTAGCATATAGCTTCTATTCTCGCAAAGTCTGGAGCACAACTCTCAAATGTTGCCCGTGCTCCCCAGGCTACGTGAGTAGATCAAAATGTCATCAATAAAGACAATGAAAAAGGAATCAATATACGACCTGAACACCCTATTCATCAAGTCCATGAATGCTGCCGGGGCATTAGTCAAGCCAAAAGACATCACCGGAACTCATAATGGCCATATCTCGTACGAAAAGCAGTCTTCGGAACATCTGAATCCTGAATCCTCAACCGATGATACCCTGATTTCAAATCAATCTTAGAAAACACACGAGCACCCTGCAACTGGTCAAACAAATCATCGATGTGCGGAAGTGGATACTTGTTCTTAATACTGACCTTGTTCAACTGGCGGTAATTAATACACATCCGCATAGACCCATCCTTCTTTTTCACAAATAGAACTGGAGAACCCCCAAGGCGATACACTCGGTCTAATAAACCCCTTATCTAGAAACTCCTCAAGTTGCTCCTTCAACTTTTTCGGAGCCATACGGTATGGGGCAATAGAAATAGGCTAAGTGCCTGGAGCTAAATCAATGTAGAAATCAATATCACGATTCGGAGGCATGCCTGGAAGGTCTGAAGGAAACACATCAGCAAACTCTCGAACCACTGGCACTGAATCAATCGTCGGAGACTCGGCGGTGGTGTCCCGGACATAAGCAAGATATGCCAGACAACCCTTCTCGACCATATATCGAGCCTTCAGGAATGAGATAACCCGGATGGCTGCACTAACTGAGGAACCTTTCCACTCCAGTCTAGGAAACTCGGGCATGGCTAAAGTAACTATCTTGGCATGGAAATCTAGCACGGCATGATAGGGAGATAGCCAATCCATGCCTAGAATAACCTCAAAATCAACCATGTTGAGCAATAGAAGGTTCGCTCGGGTCTCGAACCCACATAAGGTGATCACACAAGATCGATAGACCCAGTCTACCACTACAGAATCGCCAACAGGAGTGGACACATATATAGGAGAACCTAAGGACTCACGAGGAACATCCATAAAATGAGCAAATAACACTGAAACATAGGAATAGGTGGATCCTAGATCAAATAACATTGATGCCTCTCTACCACATACTGAAATAATAACTGTAATCACGGCATTTGAGGCCACTGCATCTAATCTGGCCGGAATAGCATAGAATCTAGCTGGAGCACCGGAAGACTGAGCTCCGACAGAATGAGCAAGAGCTGACTGACCTCCCCCTGACTGGCCTCCACCTCTAGGTGGTCAGACTACTGGTGCTGGACCCATAGGCTGATAACCCTGATGCACTGCTTTGCTCCGAAGCTTGGGACAAAACCTCTTCAGATGACCTAGATCCCCACACTCATAACAACCTCCAAGTATCATAGCCTGCTGCCCCGAAGAAGAACCCTGAATAGCTGGAGAGCGATGTGTACTTTCTGGCATAGCACTGAAGAAGGGACTGAAGGATCACTGATGACTAAAATAACCACCGGGTGAACTCTGAATAGCTGGAGGGCGGTAGGAACGCTCTGGTATGGCGCTGAACTGAGGCCTCGCTAGAACACCTCAGGAAGGTGGTGGGGGTGCTGAATATGGAGTCCTGCTGGGCTGGCCTCTGCCAAACTGACCTCTGCCCCTAACTGGGGCACCTCTGAAATCCCAGGAAAATGTGGCTCTCTTATCCTGCTGTACTTGCTCCCTGGTCCTCGACCGATAACCCTCGATCCTACGAGCAATCTCCACTAGCTAATAAGGAGTCCCCATCTCCACCTCTCGGGCCATATTGGCCCTAATGCCTGTATGCAACCTAACTACAAATCTCCGCACTCTCTTAGCATCGGTAGGTAGTATCATGAGTGCATGACGAGACAACTCAAAAAATCTAGCCTCGTAATTTGTCACTAACATCGGTCCCTGCTCTAGCTGCTCAAACTGATACCACATCTCTTCCCTCTCAGAGAGTGGGATATATCTGTCTAGGAATAGCTGAGTGAACTGCTCCCAAGTGATAGGAGAGGAATCTGCTGGCCTGCTGAGAATATAGGACTGCCACCATCTGCGAGCTCTGTCCTCTAACTGGAAGGTAGTGAAGTCTACTCCATGGGACTCTAATATCCTCATATTGTGCATCCTGTCGCTGCACCTGCAACAAAATCCTGGGCATCCTCGCCTCGCTCACCCCCGAAGGCTGGAGGGTGCAATCGAGTCCATATATCCAATAACTTCTGCGGATCACCGTCCGCAACTGGTCTGGGCTCAGGTGCTGCTGCTACAGGCTGAACTCCACCCATGAGCAGTGTACCCGAGGTATTATGTAATGCTGCTTCCTGACCTGCAGCCTGGGCGGTAGGAGTCTGGTCCCCCGCCTCCCGCCTTAGATGTGGCAGGATCTGCTAGAAATAAATTAGTCTGGGGCATAGCATCCATAAACCGCATCATATGGCCCATGACCTCCTGGAAGCCTGGCGCCGTCATAAAGTCCACTGGAGCAGGATCTGCTAGGGACACCTCATCCTGCTCCTCTATAGTAGGATCCTCTGGTGGTGTTGCAACTGGAATATCTCTGGGACGCCCTCGTCCCCTACGTCGGGCCGGTTCCCTCCCCTAGCCTCTACTACGACCTCGGACAACGGGGGTAGCGGCCCCTCCCGGGTCTAGAACATTGGATGCACGCGTCCTCACCATCTATGAGAGAATAGAATAATGAGATTTAGTAAACCCATCGACTGCACGATAGAATAAGAATAAGTAGAGGTTTCCTAACACCCTATAGCCTCCCGAAGATAAGTACAGACGTCTCTGTACCGATTCGCAAGACTCTACTAGGTTTGCCCATGACTTGTGAGACCTACATGAACCTAGAGCTCTGATACCATGTTGTCACGACCCAAAATCCAAACTCAGGCCGTGATGGCGCCCAACATCGGGGTCAGGCAAGCCAACACCCAAATAACTAAGAATTTTCACATATTTGATTAAACATTCCAACACGTGTCGAGTTTTAAAGCTCAAAACATTAATTGAAAAGGGTAATTATCCAAATTAACTAAAAAAAAGTTACAAGGAGGCGTGAGCCAATATATATACAGACTCGTAAACCATAATATCTACCACGTGTGTGCTAGAAACTAGTGTCACAAGTCCTACGGGCATACAACAGAATATACAAAAGATATAATATAACTGTCCCACTGTCTGGAAGAAATAGACGGGAATAACAAAAGAAACTCCATGGTGCAGCCGAGGATCGTCAGGAGAAGCAGCTCACCGTGAAGCCAGGTTCAGTCTATACTCAGAATCGGGCTCCAGTCTGATAACCAGATGCACCAGCCTCCGGACCTGTACAATTAAGTACAGACGTGTAGCATGAGTAAATAAATAATTATGTACCCAATGAGTATCCTGTCTAATCTCGAAGAAGTAGTGACGAGAGATCGACTTGACACTCACTAGGGTCCAACAAGATAATTAATAAGAAATGGTAACATCAATAGGCATACGAGGATGATAAGACAGTAAGCACTGAAGTAACTGCAATACAAGTAAAAGATGGAAGTAAACAAACATTTATTACTTCATTTTCTTTTCCCCAAATATCTACTCACTCAATATCCATGAAAATTATTAACAATTTAGCATGCGCATACGAGATAAGGACAACCGGCCTGAGTCATCATAATAATCATATATGTGCACTGCCGAGAGTCGAACGACCCGAACCATAATGTATCTTTTAATCTGCCGTGGCGTATGCCCCGCTCCCATGAGAGTGGGAGAAATAACACTCCGCTCGCGGAATGTAAATTGCGAAGCTGTCGCATGCACATACAATATTCTTCATAAATTTACTTTCCAGTGAGCAATTCCTTTAAATTCTCAAATTCCATGATCTCAGGGAAACAAAGCCGCATATGACATAAATTCATAAAGCATATAGTTCATTTCAAGGAAAAATACAAGGCATGGTGTAGGCCTAACTACCCGGACATAACAATAATAGACGCTACGTACGGACTCTCGTCACTTCGTATGTACGTAGACCCACAAACATTAGCACATAGTCATTTAAATCACCTAGGGGGACAATTCCCTCTTACAAGGTTAGAAAAGAGACTCACCTCGTGTCGAACCTACTCTCCGGGTCAAGAACGCGCCCGAAACTCCAAACTCGTCACCCAAGGACTCGAAACTAGCCAAATGTTACATAAATATATCAATTTATACTCAAAAGTATGGAATTCTCCTATTTACTTAGTTATTTCACCTTACTTTGAAAAATCCTAAAATACACCCCCGGGCCCACATGATCGGATTCCGAAAATTTTCTAAGGAATCAATTACCCATAAGCTAAGGATCATTAATATATAGTTTTTCTGTGATTTCATGGAAAATTCCTTGGTAATTCTCCCAATTTTTATAAAACATAGATTTTTACTCTAATCCTTGAATTCTCACTAATTAATGAGTTAATCTACCTAAGAATCCAAGTATTAGACTAAGTTTATAGTAGGAATTACTTACCTCCAATAACTAGGTCGTTTGCCTCTCTTGCATGCTAAAAAATCACCCCAAGGAAGAAGAAGAATGCCCAAAAATGGTTTAAGTCCCGTATTAAAACACACTGCCCAGCTGCCCCCTTCTATGCGAACGCAGCAGGGGCAGTGCGTTCGTGATGAACAAATGGTCAGGGCCTGATGAGACCTTCTACGCGAACGCGGAGGGTATTCGTGAATGTGGCTGGGAGGGTGCGAACACAATGTGTAAGGGCGAAGCTGGACTAGCCCTATGCTCTACCTTATGCGAATGCGGAGCACCTGTGCGAACGCATAGGGTAATTTTCACCCCTGCGTAGATCCTTCTATGCGAACGCGAGAGTGCAACCGCGAACGCGTAGAAGGAAACCAGACACAAAAATTCTGGTGTTTTGCATTTAACATCGAGTGGTACGAAACTCACCCGAGTCCATCGGGACCCCATCCAAAGGCACTAGCAGGTCTGTATTCATGATACAGACTTGCTCGAATTTTCGGAAAGTGAACAACAACAACGAAACTAAGAATTCGACCCCAAGACCAAATTTAATCAAACTTTGAACTTAAAGTTCTAGAATTCGCTTTCAACGCGCCGAACCGACCTATACTACTCAGAATGACACAAAATTTTGCAAGCAAGTCATAAATGACATAATGGAACTATTCCCGGTCTCAGAATTCCGTTCGGACTTCGATAACTCAAAAACACGTCCCAAACCACAATATGAACTTAAGGAAATTCTTATTTCGATATTGGGCGCCGAAACGCTCCTGGGTCATCCAAAACCCATTCCGAACATATGCCCAAGTCTGAAATCATCATACAAAACTACCGGAACCGTCGAAACTCGATTCCGAGGTCGTTTACTCAAAATGTTGATCGAAGTCAAACTTGGCCTTAAAGGCCAACCTTAAGGAACCAAGTGTTCCTATATCACTCTAAACACTTCCGAATCCCACACCACCCGTCCCCGCAAGTCATAATTCATAATAAGCCGCTACGGGAAGTCTTATTTAGGGGAACGGGGTCCTGATACACAAAATGATCGGTCGGGCCGTTACATGCTAGGCAAGCCAATGTTAGAAATTAATTAACCATTTTCTTTCAAACATTTATTTAAACGCAATAAGACAATTTAAAATAACTAAATCCAATTTCCAGCAAATAACTTCATGAATAATACTAATAATCAATAATTAAGTCGAACCGCGAACTAAATATATAACTATAAGACTACCCCTAGGACTGGTGTCATAATTCACGAACCACTAATAATACTACAAATAATGGGCTGAAACAATAATGTATCTGTTTTGAATGTACTAAAACAGTGTCTTTAAAATTAAGAGAAGACTCCAGGAATTTGCCAACAATAGCAGATTTACCTCGTGTTTCTGAGTATATGATGAAAGCTAATAAAATCTCCTAACTCAGACCGGTACCTGGATCTGCACAAAAGAGTGCAGAGTGTAGTATCAGTACAACCTACCCCATGTACTGAGTAAGTGTCGAGCCTAACCTCGACGAAGTAGTGACGAGGCTACGTCGGGACATTAACAATATAACATGTAAACAATATATAATAAAGCAAGAAGGAAAATTCTAAAACAAACAAAACAATAACTGTAGCAATAATTATAATAACTCAACCACCATTTCCAGGTCTCAGCTATAACCAAAGCTCACATAAGTTTCCAAATTTCCAAACTTTGACTTTAAAATAAAAGTAAGTGCAAAATATGAAATGTAGTAAAGCAAAACAATAATTTTTCAAATCTTTGCTTTTGAAAATAAATAAAACATAAGTGGCATCCCTTATCGCTCCTTGTGGCGGCGTGCAACCCGCTCTCACCTGTCCACCCTTATTGCTCCTCCCTATATATATCACCCGTATTGCTGTGCAACCCGATCCCACATGTCCATCCTTATCACTCCTTGTTACAGAGTGCAACCCGCTCCCACCAGACATATCATATCACTTTATTTATGAAAATTTTCACATTCAGGCCAAAGCCCTTCACAATATTTTTTTCTCGACAATTATAAACAGAATTCTGTACAACTCATAAACTTCATCAATTATTATTTAACAATGAGACCAACCGGAATATATATAATAAAATACTGTCAACCAGCTCATCCTTTTTATGTACCACAATAAAACCAAGGGAACAACCAACACTTCCAAATACTTGAAACAATATCTAAAAATAAGTTAACGAAACCAAGTAATCATAGAGAAATCAATGAGCATAAAACAATTAAGCCATGAATCACATAAATTGGAAACGGAAAAAGGGATCATGTTCAACAACCAAATTGGTGGTGTATAGATACTTGTCAACTCACCTATACACCACACACATGCGAATTCACATAGCAATTAAGTTGGGATTCCTATTCCCTCAAGTCAAGGTTAAACCAACACTTACCTAAATCTCACAAGCAATCACTGCTCTAGCACGGCCTTTACTTTAGAATTTGCCTCTAACCCCCTCGAATCTAATCACAATTGATTCAATATCATCAATTATTGCTTAAAGAAATCTACTTTAATGAAACTCTATGGTTTTCCTATGTTTTCTTATCAAAATACAAAAATCGACCTCGGGCCCGCTTGGTCTAAACTCGAAGTTCTGACCAAAACCCGTTTACCTAATCTCCTACGAGCCGGGATATACAATTGTCTTTGGAATCTGATCTCAATTCGAGGTCTAAATCCCCAAATTTTGAAATTCCTAAGTTCTACCCCAAAACCGCAATTTTCACCATGAAAACTCTAGATTTTTTGTTGAAATCTTGTTAAAAGTTGTTAAGGAATGAAAGGAATTAGTTAGAGACCACTTACCAATGATTTGGAGAAGTTTGGGTCTTTGGAAAATCACCTATGGAGGTTTAGGGTTTGAGAGAATTGAAAAAGAAGTGAAAATCCCGTCTAAAATCTGATTTGACTGGGTGCGGATCTCGCATTTGCGAACCCTTTGATTTTGGGCAGTCATCGCATTTGCGATAAATTTGTCGCATTTGCGACATTTCACTGCTCGCATTTGCGAACAAGAATCTCGCATTTGCGAGATCTAGGGCTGGCCCAGGACTTCGCAAATGCAAAGCCTGATCTCGCAAATGTGAGATCAGAGGCCTGCAACACCGGATTTTCAGCTGTGATGAAATTTTCTAAGTCTAGCCACTCCGTAGCCTACCCGAAACTAACCCGAGCCCTTGGGGATCCAAACCAAACATGCACACAAGTCTAAAAATATCATACGGACTTGATCGTACGATCAAATCATCAAAATAAGATCAAAATCTATAAATTTAACCTCAAAACTCTGGATTTCCTCAAGAACACTCAAATTTCTAACTTTTCAACCGGACGTCCGAATCACGTCAAACCAACTTCGATTATCATCAAATTATACATATAGGACTTAAATATCATAACGAACTTATTCCGGGCTCCGGAACCAAAAATACAGGCCTGATACCAATAATTTCACATATTATTTCATTTCTTTATTTCTTGTAATAACTAGCTGAACAATTTTCTTAGAAAATTGTTTTCTAAGGCTAGGGACCTGCGAATTCAATTCCGGGCACATGCCCAAGTCCCATATTTTACTGTGGACCTCCCGGGATTGTCGGAATACATATCCGAGTCTATTTAATCAAAATATTGACCAAAGTCAACTAAAACCAAATTTTAACTCTAGAAATTACTATTTCTCATATTTTCACATAAAAGCTTTCCGGTTTCATGCTCAGACTGCGCACGCAATCGAGGTAAATAAAATTAATCTTTTTAAGGCTAATAAGCCTGGAATGGAGTCTTAATTTATAAAACGACGCTTTGGGTCATCACAATCTCCACCTCTAAAACAAACGTTCGTCCTCGAATGGACATAGAAAATTAGCTGAACTAGCAAAACAAGTGGGGATATCTACTCTGCATGTACGACTCGGACTCCTAAGTAGCTACCTTAACAGGTTGACCCCTCCATTGCACTCGAACTGAAGGGTAACTCTTTGATCTCAACTGACAAACCTGCTGGTCTAGAATGGCTACCGGCTCCTCCTCATAAGTCAAATCTTTGTCCAATTGGACAGAGCTAAAATCTAACACGTGGGACGGGTCACCATGATATTTCCGGAGCATAGATAAATAAAATACCGATGAACTGAGGATAACCCTGGAGGCAACGCAAGTCTATAAGCTACGTCCCTCACTCTATCAAGAATCTCAAATGGCCCAACATACCTAGGGCTCAACTTAACCTTCTTCCCAAATCTCATAACACCCTTCATGGGCGGTACCTGAAGTAATACTCTCTCTCCAACCATGAATGCCACATCACGAACCTTACGGTCAGCATAACTCTTTTTCCTAAACTGAGCTGTACGAAGTCGATCCTGTATAATCTTGACCTTATCTAAGGCCTCTTGAGCTAAGTCTGTACCTAATAACCGAACCTCTCCCTGCTCAAACCACCCTACTAGCGATCTACACGTCTACCATATAATGCCTCATAGGGAGCCATCTGAATGCTCGACTGATAATTATTATTGTCGGCAAACTCCGCTAATGGAAGGAACTGATCCCAAGAACCTCCAAAGTCAATAATACAAGCGCATAGCATATCCTCTAAAATCTGAATAGTACACTCGGATTGCCCGTCTGTCTGAGGATGAAATGCGA
The DNA here is from genome assembly GCA_005239505.1 of Nicotiana paniculata. NCBI lineage: Eukaryota > Viridiplantae > Streptophyta > Magnoliopsida > Solanales > Solanaceae > Nicotiana > Nicotiana paniculata. Next base: position 82,456 of record ML315044.1, read on the forward strand.
CGCTCAACTCAACTCGGGTACCCAACTCTCACTGAACTGCCTTCCAAAAGTGCGAGGTAAACTGCGTACCTCGATCAGAAATGATAGACACGGGCATACCGTGAAGGCGAACAATCTCTCGAATATATATCTCTGCCACCCGCTCCGAAGTGTAAGTACTTGCCACTGGAATGAAATGTGTTGATTTAGTTAACCTATCCACAATAACCCAAACAGTGTCGAACTTCCTCTGAGTCCGTGGGAGTCCAACAAAAAAGTCCATAGTGGTACACTCCCACTTCCACTCAAGAATCTCTATCTGCTGAAGTAAACCACCGGGTCTTTAATGCTCATATTTCACCTGTTTGCAATTCAAACAACGAGCCACATAAGCAACAATATCCTTTTTCATCCTTCGCCACCAGTACTGTTGTTGCAGGTATTGGTACATCTTGGCAGCACCCGGGTGAATAGAATACTTAGAACTGTGAGCTTCTTCAAGAATTAACTCGCGAAGGCCATCAACATTAGGCACACATATACGACCCTACATTCTCAAAACACCATCATCTCCAACTATAACCTTCTTGTCACCACCGTGCCGAACTGTGTCCCTAAGGACCATCAAGTGCGGGTCATCATCCTACCGATCTCTAATACGCTCGAATAAAGAAGATCGAGCAACTGTATAAGCTAGGACATGGCTAGGAGAAATATCCAACCTCACGGACTGATTAGCCAATGTCTGAATAGCTGAAGCTAATGGTATCTCACCAACTGGAATACATACAATGCTGCCCATACTTACTGCTTTCCTACTCAATGAATCGGCCACCATATTGGCCTTCCCCCAATGATACAATATAGTGACTTCATAATCTTTAAATAACTCTAACCATCTCCTCTGTCTCAAATTCAGATCCTTTTTCTTGAAAATGTACTGGAGGCTACGATGATACATGTAAACCTCACATGGCACGCCACAAAGATAGTGCCTCCATATTTTCAATGCAGGAACAATGGCTGCAAACTCTAAGTCATGTACAGGATAATTCTTCTCATGAATATTTAACTGCCGAGACGCGTATGCTATCACCCTGCCCTCCTGCATTAATACCTCTCCCAACCCAACACGGGAAGCATCACAATACACCGTGAAAGATCCTGAACCTGATGGTAACACCAACACCAGTGTTGAAGTCAAGGCGGTCTTGAGCTTTTGAAATCTCGCCTTACACTCGTCCAACCATTTAAATGGAGTATCTTTCTGAGTCAACTTGGTCATTGGGGCTGCTATAGATGAGAACCCCTCCACAAAACGACGGTAATAGCCTGCCATACCCAAGAAGCTCCTGCTTTCTGTGGATGTAGTGGGTCTAGGCCAGTTCTTGACTGCCTCTATCTTCTTAGAATCTATTTGAATACCCTCTTCTGATACGACATGACCCAAGAAAGCTATTGAGTCTAACCAGAACTCACATTTTGAAAATTTTGCATACAACTGATTGTCTCTCAAATTCCGGAGTGCTATACGGAGGTGTTATTCATGCTTCTCCCAATTGCGGGAGTATATAAGAATATCATCAATGAACACAATTACGAAGGAATCTAGATAAGGCTTGAAAACTCGATTCATCAAATCCATAAAGGCTGCTGGGGCATTAGTCAAGCCAAAAGACATCACCAATAATTCATAGTGCTCATACCTTGTTCGAAAGGCTGTCTTAGGGACATCGGATGCTCTAATCTTCAACTGATGATAGCCTGATCTCAGATCAATTTTCGAAAACACACTGGCACCATGAAGCTAATCAAATAGATCATCAATTCTCGGCAATGGATACTTATTCTTGATAGTAACTTTATTCAACTACCGGTAATCTATACACATTCTCATCGATCCATCCTTCTTCTTTACAAACAAACCCGGTGCACCCCAAGGTGAGACACTAGGTCCAATGAATCCTTTGTCAAGTAAGCCTTGCAACATATCTTTCAATTCTTTCAACTCTGATGGGGCCATCTGGTATGGAGGGATAAAAATGGGCTGAGTGCCCGGAGCCACATCAATGTAAAAATCAATATCCCTGTCAGGTGGCATCCCATGCAGGTCTGCCGGAAACACCTCGAGAAACTCACGAACAATAGGCACCGAATCTATCGAAGAAACCTCGACATTAGAATTGCGAATATGAACCAAATAAGCCAAACACCCCTTCTCAACCATGCGACGAGCCTTGGTATAAGAAATCACTCTGTTGGGAGAGTGACCAGGAGTCCCTTTCCATTCTAACTGAGGCAGTACTGGCAAAGCTAAAGTAATTGTCTTGGCGTGACAGTCCAAGATGGCATAATAAGGTGACAACCAATCCATGTCTAATATGACATCAAAATATACCATGTCAAGAAGCAAAAAGTCTACACTAGTTTCAAGACCCTCAATAATGAATACGCATGAACGATATACACAATCTACAACAATAACATTCCCCAATGGCATATACACAAACATGGACACTCAAGGAATCGTGGGGCACAACCAAATACGAGGAAAAATAGGATGACACATAAGAATAAGTAGACCCCGGATCAAATAAAACTGAAGCATCTTTATTACAAACTACAATGGTACCTGTGATAACTTCATCGGAGGACTTCGCTTCCGGTCTGGCTGGAAATGCATATAATTGGGGCTGGGCCCCACCACCCTGAACTCGTCACCAGGAGGACCCCTGACAGGTGGTCCTCCACCTCTAACGGGATGGCCACCACCTCTAGCGGGCTGGCCTCCACCTCTAACATTTTGACCTCCACCTCGGACTACTTGACCCCTACCCCTGGCTGGCTGCACAGGTGGTGCTGCAGCTGGTGCCAGAATTATAGCACGAGAATTCTGGTACTGAGGTCGATTACCCAAAAAGTTCGGACAAGATCTCCGAACGTGTCCATACTCACCACACTCATAACATCCATCTTGATACTGGGGCTGACCCTGACAAACCGGCTAACCACAATAATAACTCTGAAGAGGAGCTGCTTTGATAGGGGCTGACTGACCAGAATAAGGATAGTAAGAGCCACGACCCCCTGAGGCACCATGGGACGTCTGAAGTGCTTAATCGAATGGCCTCTACCCTGAGTATCTCCGCCTCCAGATGAGGCACCGCTGAATCTACCAGAACGACGAGGTCTCTTGTCTAACCCCTGACCTTCCATCCCAAGAACCGTCTCAACTCTCATGGCCATATTGACCGCATCCTGAAATGAAATCTCAGTCCCTGTCTCCTTAGCCATCTGCAACCTGATGGGATGGGCAAGGCCCTTAATAAATCTCCTAACCCTCTCTCTCTCAGTAGGAAACAAAAGAATAGCATGCCGATCCAAATCCACAAAACGATTCTCATACTAGGTAATGGTCTTGCCAACCTGCTGAAGACGCTCAAACTGACGACACTTATCTTTTCTCGTAGTGATAGGCAAAAACTTCTCCAAAAGGAGGTGAAAAAACTGATCCCAAGTCAGAGCAGGCAAACCAACTGGTCTAGTCAACAAATAATCCCTCCACCATTTCTTGGCGGAACAGGTCATCTGAAACGCAGCGAAGTCGACCCTATTGGTCTCCAAAATACCCATATTACGAAGAACCTCATGAAAGTTGCCCAGATATTCCTGAGGATCCTCTGAAGTAGCACCACTAAAGTGAATAGGGAAAAGGTTAATGAACATGTCCAATCTCCACAAAGCATCGCTGGACATAGCTGCCCCATCAACGGGCGGCGCTGGAGAAACTAGCTGAATTACCCCAACTGGATTGGCTACTGGGGTATGAACCTGAGGAATAGCTTGATTAGGAGTGTGGGTAATAGGAGTATGGACCCCTTGATCACGCTCAACTATGTCTAATAAAAGACTAAGCGGGCGTTGCAAATATAATCCGGGGTATTATGCCCAGAGTCGATCCCACAGGGAATTTACGTATCAAGCAAGGTGTTATAATACTCAATTGTCACTTGATGTTATTTAAATTACTAATACTAAAGATTAACTACGCTAAGGTGTAAACAATTGTAATAA